>JAPYZE010003829.1:0-23402 GCA_030522805.1 Leptomastidea abnormis | reverse complement strand
ACCTGGGTTTATGACGGCCTCGGCTTCGCCTCGGCCGTACATAACCCCCAGGCCGGGAACTCGAACTTTCTGGCCACGTGTCGTAATATACTATTAACATTGCACTATATCTGTATTGTAAATATAGATATAGCATCAAAAGCCTCGAGCCCCTTCTTGACCGAAATTCGCGATTTTGGTCAAAAGCTCATCTGCGGCTAATTTGCGGATATTTTTTAGATTATTTGCGTTATTCTGAGACAGAATATACTTTGATTTGGTTAAAAAATACAAAAAACAAATAAATATAGAAAAAAATAATTTTCAACATTGCACTATATCTGTATTGTGTATATAGATGTAGCATCAGAAGCCTCGAGCCCCTATTAGACTTAAATTCGAGATTTCGGTCAAAAACTTTTCTGCGGCTAATTTGCGGTTACTTTTTACATTATTTGCGTTATTCATCAGTTAGAATATGCTGTGATCTTGTTAAGAAGTACTAAAATTAAGTGAATTAAATAAAAAAAACTACTTTATACCATTGTATTTTTAGAGGTCTTATCTTTAGCATCAGATTTTTTGATACTCAACTG
Source organism: Leptomastidea abnormis (assembly GCA_030522805.1). Lineage (NCBI taxonomy): Eukaryota > Metazoa > Arthropoda > Insecta > Hymenoptera > Encyrtidae > Leptomastidea > Leptomastidea abnormis. The sequence continues at coordinate 22,827 of JAPYZE010003829.1, read as the reverse complement.
AAATTTGCGTTTTTGTCAAAAGCTGCTCTGAGAACATTTTCTGGCTTTTTTTCCATCATTAGCATTATCTCAAGACATAAATCTTATTTAATATTTCTACTTAGTGCATTATCTTTAAATTAACTGTTTTTTAAAAACGACAGGTATCATCTCATATTCCAAAGTAGTTCAAATTATACAGTTTTATACAGTTCTACAGTATCTTTAACATAAAATTGAACATTAAACACCTTTTGCATAATATTTATATATATTCACAGTTACAAATTAATTTTTTGTAAATTTTTATTAATACTGAATAAATAGAATTTAAAATATTTAAAAAATGTTAATACATTTATTCTAATCAACTAACAGAAAGTACCAGAAGCGCACGCCTGTCATAACATAAATTTCTTGCTCAATCAATTATAGTAGTAACAGCCGACTTTTCATCACCCGTCAATATTTACATTTTTATATATCCAAATCGATCATTTTTTTTTGGGGGTGATATGGATTTAGATGTACATTATGTCAAGAAAACGAATGACTCGAGACGAAATCTAGCAGCTTTAACCTGAGAGGATCAAATAGAGCTTGAAAGCATATCACTTAAATGGACTAAACGATTAAGTATCCTTAGATCGAGATTTTGGTCTGATGTATGTACACGTTGTTTCGTTATCTCGGGGTATTATTGTATGAATTTTGGATATATGGAGTTTATAGTTTCTGCTGTTTATAGCTATCTGTTGTTTGCTGCGCATCGTGTTTACAATGACTATTGTTAGCTATAATGTTTGTCGCTGTGTTTATGTGGTATTTATGTGGTTATAGAGGGAAAGATAAATTAATATTGGGAGTGAAAGGAGGTTGAGATGTTCTTGTTAGAAAAACAAGTGACTTATTTTGTTACATATGGAAATAATGATGATTTTTACTTACTGTTTCGAAGAATTCGTAGCTGCTTCGTTAATTTCTTTGAATTTTTCAATTGGTTGTTAGATATTTCCTTTTTTTAATAGTTTTTTAAAGATCTTGATTATTTTAAGCTAAATTTTGTTCTGCTTTTATTAAATAATATTAAAAGCATGTAATTTTAAAAAAATAAAAAAAATAAATAAATTAATTGGATTTTATAGGTTTAATTGATATTTATAAAAAAAATTGTTATTTTGAAAAGGCATATTGTTTGTATTGAAGAGACAATTAAAAACAAAATTTAATAGCAACAAAAAAACAATTTAAAGAGTCAAATAGTTTTATTTACAAACCAGCTAGCTTTTTCGTGAACGCAGCACTTAGCTCTCATCGTACAATATGTATATATACTTATAGTTCATCTTTTATAATTATTAATTATGAAAATCAGCAACGATTCGTATATTTTTTTTTCTATGTTATCTTAATAATCATAAAAGTTTAATACGCATTTTTTTTTCTTTTTTTTTATAATCAAAAAACTTCTTAATTACAATATAACCTTTCACAATAGATACAAATTGTAATTTATACAGTAATTTATTATAATAATCAAATATGGCAATAATTAATTATAATAATCGCTTAAATTGCAATAGTTATTAGTGATATTTCTCATTGTTTCTTTTCTTTTTCATTTATTTTATTTTATTATTTATCGCATAGCTTTATTTTCATGATACATCATTGTTCAAATAGCCATTCGCTATTTGCATTTAAACTCTTTTCTTTCTTCTTTATTTTATTTTTCATTTTATTTTTAACTATATAACGACTTTGTTGTCGAAAATCATTTTTGTTTTCTTATACAATTAATAAATTCTTGTAAATATAACGGCTGCGAGCCGTGAAAGCCACGGATTGACGTCCCCGTGACTATTTCTAAAATCACAATAGTAATTTATAAATAATCATAATAACGACCGACGCATTATTTAATCTTATTTCTTAAATATTAATTATTTATATATTTTTTTATTTATCGAATAGAACGAGAATGTTCAACGCGTCCGGACAAATGATATACATCATATATTGCTATAAATGAAGCGGAGATTATTATTATAACAAATGATATATTAAAATCTAAATGATACTTTAATAATTTGAAGAAAAAAAATTGCATTCTACAATGATACATAATAACCCTTTAATGTGCAAATATTGCGCATTACTTTATTTTTCGTTTTGTATAATTCGCTTACTCTCACTCACTACTAAATAACCAACTTTCAACTTTATTTTTCTCTCATCGAAACGCATAACATGTGCAATCATTTTTTTTTCTCTCACTCATTGCGTAGTATATTTATATAATATAAGTGCATATACTTTGCGTTTTTCTAATGACGTTTATGTAAATGTGTGTATGTGTATTTATGTAAGCGAACTCTCGTTTGAATGAGATCGATTAGGACTAGTATATTACGTTTTGTTCTTCTTTCGCGTCATTGCTCAAGAATCTCACAAAAGAAAGACTTGAGTAGTAGATGAAGAAAATCAAGAATGTAGAAAATACTAGGATCTTTATATGTACGTAAAATAAAGAGAGTGAAATCAAGTGAATATACTTGAAAGGGTTAAAGCAAATGTTTACTTGGGTATAGGTACTGTATGTGAAGGAGCATCAAGTGGTAAAAAAAAAAGGAAAAGAAAGGGAAGTGAGGCTCGAAAAAGATCGGATTCAATGATTTTAGGGTTGCTCGATTTCTGATCGGAATAAAAATGTGAAAAACAAACTCTTACTGAGGTTGACGATCCGTCTTTGTGCTATAGACATACACGCTTATGTATACTTTGTTATATATATTTGTATGTGTGTGTGTGAGAGCTTTTTTGAGCTTTTTTATATAATGAGTAAGTTAATAGGACTCTGCGTGTATTTATTGCTTATTGATATATTGGTCTGCAAGTAAAAATTAAAGCTCACGTTATTATTTCCTTTTTTTTATTTCTTCATTAACTTAGTTAAAAAAGTTATGAATATACGTCCTTACAAGAAATGTAATTACGATGAAAATGTGACCGAAGAAGAAAAAAAAATTGTCAGGGGTAGATAAATATGTAGGGATATATATCAAAAAGCGAATCGCGAGAATTTGCATTTAAATCAAGAATAAAAGAAAGAGAGAGAGAGAGAGAGAGAGAGAGAGAGAGAAGGGAGAAGTATATTGCGCGTAACTATAGGAATATATGACACGCTGAGTTTTCCATGAATAAATGTGTCCGTGGGTTGACCACAGCATGAGCTAATCGCACCGCAAAATAAAGCTTGAATCTGTATATATATATATATATATATTATATATGTTACTTCTGAGCTTTTCTCTCTCTCTCTTTGAACTCTATCTCTTTTTCATTTCGATATACCTTTCCTGAAAATATACAGTTTGGTAAAGATAGCAGTTGTGGCCTCTTTATGTGTGTATGTATGTATGTATGTATGTATGTGTGTGTGTGTGTGTGTATCACATTTCTACTAAAACTCCTTCTCGTTGCAACGTATTATACATAAAGTCTGGGTGACGTAATCGGCTTGAAACATCTTTACTTTCGAGCTTTATATACAGTAAATACACCCTATAGTTTATATATATGTATGTGCAAACTCTCGTTGGGAAACCTCTGATTTCGATCTTCATTTTGCTATACTCTATATACGTTGGTGGATCTTTTTTTTTTCTTTTAAGCTTTTCGTTAAATTGATATTGGGTGACTGAAAATGCTTAGTTTGGTAAATGTAACTATGTGTAAAAGTGAAAGATATGCAGACTTAGTTTTTTAATTTATTTATTATTTATGTGTTTTAAAGCTGATATTACGTTATGTATATTTTCGTCCATTTTTTCTTACTCGTGATTTTTTTTTTTTTACTTACAACTTCAGGCAAAAATATCTTAATATTCAACAACGCAGCATTTGTTAACAATTACTTTTATTTATCTTTTTTTATACTATCTATATATTTACTTTATTTATTTTCTTTATTATTTATTTTTAAGAAGATATGCTTGAAACTTGAATTTTTGTTTTCTAATATCACGATTTATGTCTGACCTAATAAACTTCTTTATCACTTGGATCTGTACTCTACTTTCTTCTTAATTCAATTATTACAGCACAAACATTTTAATTTCTCGTATACTTGGTCTAATCATACATGAAATTCTACCTCTATACCCACATCAATTCTCAATCTCTCACGTTACAAAAATGAAAAAAATGAAAAAAATATTAAAGCATAAAATCGGAATATAGAAACGTTAACGCACAAAAGAATCGCTCAAGCACAGCAAGCTCGAACGCGACATATTTTTTTTCTTCATCTCTGCAAGCTTCCGCGTATGAAGAAAAGAGCTATATCGTACATGCTTTGTCTTACAAGAGTACGATTCCACGAGTGGGTTGATGATGACTGATTTTTTTTTCTTGCTATATCCGTAGTCATCGAATGTCGTTGAATTCCGAGCTTTTTACGATCTCGTATATACAACACAAAGCTGAACTTCCTACGCGTCTATATAGATCGTCAAGTGTATGAAACAAACCACTCGATTGCTATACGTGCGCTTGAGAGAAGCGGAAAATTCACTGGTATGGAACTTAAACTATGCTATTCTCCGTACTGACATTTCAATTTTTCTTATTGCGAAAAAAAATATATTTTTCAAATTTCTTTTTTCTCACATAAATGCAGTAAAAATCGAATAGTTTTCCAGTTCTACGTTAAATTAGCGGAAAGCGAGATGAACTTTGAAAGCTCTAGGGCCATTTGACGTTCGTTTTCAAGAGCTCACGTACCAGTATATGCTAGAAGAGTATAAAAATAAAAATAAAAAAAATAACACTCACACATACACACGAAACGTTATCGAATCGAATATCCGAATAGAGTCAGGAGAAAGTGGCACTCAAGTGTCGAGTGTCCGACGAAAGGGAGAGAAAAGTTTGCACATACATACACACACACACACATATACGCCCATCCGATTTCCTTCATCTTTTTTTTTTAGTATATGTCTGGCATCGAAAGGTCTTCGTCGTAAAGCATTGGCTGTATTTTTTTTTTATATAACTATGTATAACTATAGGAGCTTGTATACTTAATATAGAATATTTGAAGTGGTGAGATATGAGTTCGTGACAAATACGTTGACCTAGTGTATATTCCTATAACGCCTCTAGAATTTCAGTGACTGAAAAAAAAGGGATGAGGAGAGAGAAGGAGTGAGTCTGTAGTAGCGTAAACGAGACTCTATTAAATGGGTATGCGCCTCGGTGAGCTTGAATAAAAAAAAAAAAAGAGAGCAAGGTTTGAAAAGAGAGACTGAGTAAGTAAAGAAAGTATATAGAGGTGTGAATGTTTCGGAGAGTAGGCAATTAACGACAGTCTCACTCTCCTTTTCTCTCTCTATATTTTTCACGTGACTTTTTCTTTCTTGCTTTTTTACCCTATTTTTTTATACCTTGTTTTTTTTTTTTTGGTCTTGTAAGAGCGTTAGAGCTTTTTCCAGTCTTTTCTTTTTTTTTTTTTAACGTTATTCTTAGACGATTCTTAGTTACTGTTTGTGTGTGCTTACGTCATTTTTTTTGTTGTATTGTGTCCAGTTCGAGCTTTTTATTATTATTATTTTTTTTTTTTTGAGAAGGGATAAGGTTGTATGATATTTTTTGAAGGAATCGAATGAAATGGAAAAAGTTATAAAAAAGGTTCGTTTTGATCGAGGGAAAAAAAACAAAAAGAAATAAAAAAGAAGTAAAAGAAGTTCGGGATGATGTTAAAGTTGTTTTCGATGATGTTAAGATGTATGTGTCGTATTTAAGGTGAAATGTTGTCGATAGATGTAAACGCGCGATTAAAATCTATATTATTATTATTTATAAGTCTATATAATATTGCAAATAAAGCGTCGCGATTTTTTTTTTCTTTCGTGTGCATGAAGAATATAGTCGAACTATTTTTTTGCTTTATATGGTATGCTTTTTATTTTTTTTTTTCTGAAAAGTAAGCTGATATCAATGAGATTTTTGCTTATCAAGTTTTTTTTTTTAATATAATTTTTTATTTTCTTATTATTATACCAACTGCTTGATTTTACAATTACTTGTTTTCATACTTTTTTTTTGTTGCTTGTTACACTTTAATTTTAATTTTTTATTTTCTTTATTAATTTTTAGTTTATCCTTCTTCTTTTCTTTTTTTTTTTTTAATTATTATTTCTTCTTTGTGCACCTCGTTGTGTGATATAATGTATAATTTATAATTATGTTACTATATATTAATAATTCTTTATAATACTATATAACTTCCGCTTCGTAATCAAGTATGATAAAAGGTCCCGAATTGCATTAAAGCAGTAGCCAGCGACATTAGTGGTATTTACATAAACAATTGTTTACGTTTTACTCTCAGTCGCTTTTCTATATATTTATTTATACAATATTTCCTTAAATTAAAGCGCTTCACTTTGCTCTTTTTTCAGCCTCTCAATTTACTCTCTTTACAAGATATCAACATATTTTTTTTTCTTCTGTTTTTCTCGATTTTTTTCTTTTACTTTTTTTTATTTGAATTACATTTGTGTCATAACTAACTACATCGTCTATCGTTGAGATAATATCCTCTTACAATCTCTCTCACTCGCTATATAACATAACGTATTATTTCAATAATAATAATAATAATAATTTATTCGTTATACTCCAAGCTTCATACACAACCATGCCCTTAAAAATTACACATTATTATTTTATTACTTTAAAGAGAAATAATCACCATTAGCTGATTATGTGATATATATGTATCGTTAAACCTATATAGTGAAAACTTTTAACATTTCTTTTTTTTCTTTTTAATTTATTTTCCAACCCTTTTGAACTCGTAAAAAAATCTATCGTAATTTACAAGTATATGTTTTACTGTAAAAAAGACGTTTTTCAGAAGGTCCATTCAAACAAAATATATAGGTATATATAATATACGTGTATTTATATGTATATGTGCGCTTGTTCTCTATCTTTTGTTCAGGTGAAGTTTAGGTGTGTAAAACGGACGTGGATACAATGTGTATTATGTGTGTATATGTCAGGCCAAAGCGTTTGCTCGTTGTTCTCGGGCATATTACAGTCGTAAGTCGATTTACGCGTGTCAGTATGTACGTACGTACGTATACGTGTATATGCGTAAGCTGCTGTGTATAGGTACATAGGTATATATACACGTATAGTTGAAAGCCCGAGGAAAGGCAATTTGCATGGACCTCCTGAGAAATGGAATACATTATTTTTTTAATTATTAATTTTTTTTATTCTTTCTTTTTTGTTCTTTTTTTTTCATCAATGTACTGTTTTATTTTTCTTTTTCTTTTTTTTTTTTTAATGAACGTAGAGTATGTCGCTTGTGTGTTTGTGTGTAAGTGTGTTTTTACATGAGTGTATGTGTGCAAGTATACGTTTGCTTTTTTTAAATTTTTTTAATGGTCGACTCGTATATCTTGTTGTTCGTTACTTTTTTTTTTTTTAAATTTACAAGATAATTCCATTAGTGATCAACGAAAAACGAGTTTGGTAGTTTCGTAGTTACAACTTGCTAAAATTTTGGAAAAATTTGTATAGTATACGTGTAAAAATGTTTTAATTTGCGACTTATATAATATGGTGTGTACGTGTGTTTGTGCAATAATAGCTTTGTCTTTTATCGAGCAAAAATATTTGACTTCCAAGTTTTCAAAGTACTTGAAACTTCGCTGGAGATTAACTTGCTTTAACTTCGAAGCATTTTCACAAATTTTCTTAAGTACTTTAATCGCTCGATTTTAAAATTTTCTTAAAGATATAAGCAATGTACACATATACTTTTAAGAATTTCAATATATCTTGTGATATTCAAATATTGAAATGAAAAAAGTTGATGCATTATTTAATCGACAAATTAAATCTCAATTTAAAAGAAAAGCTTTTTTTCAAACACATCCACATTACACACCATACCTTAAAATTCGATAATTTTCTAAATTGTTCACGTAGTATACAAATCACCCTTAATTTTACAAGTCTACCATTAAAATAGTACGCTTTTATCTCAATCTACCATCATTTACATACCAAGCTGTGTGTATGTACATGTTAGAGTATGTGTGTAGGTGTGTGTGTGTGTGTTTGGATCACTTGTAACATGAGCGAACGACATTTAAGCGAAAACAGATTTCCTCTTCAATCTCTAACACGGTCTTTTCAAACAGACCAAAATTACCGCTATTTCTCTTAGTAACATCACGTCGTTGTCACAGATTACACCCTGTATGATTTTTATTTTATTTTTATTTTTCGATGTCGTTAAAATGTATATGCATAGGAACACGTATTGGTTTACTAATTCATAATCTAATAAAAAATAAATAAAATAATTAATATAAATAAAATAAAACGTTAAAAAATCTTAAAACCAATAGATAAACATAAATAAAGAGCAATCAAATATAGCGTCTGCTACCACGAAAGCTTAATATTCGATCGTTGTACATTATAATACAAAGCTCTCTCTTTACTTTTCATCTATATATTTCTGATTGATTGCTCAGTCGTCAGAAGCAATAGCAATAGCTACATTGAAAATAGCTGTATATATTTATATATACATAAACGAAGAAAAAAATAAGCTTAGCAGTTTCTTCCACGAAATATATAAAGTTCGTATCTGTACAAGCTTACTCTTCGTATTCCCTCTAAATATAGGTAAACCGTAGGATTGCAAGAGGAAATTCAACGAGTTTTCCATTTCCCCCCTTTTGGCGTTTTGCCTCTATTTTCGGTGTCGACTCAAGAGTCAAGTATATATATATACGTGTGTATATACCTGAGTTTTGCTTAGTGGAGGGAAAAGAGAAATGTGTATATATATAGAATAAAAGAGAAGGAGGTGGTAAAGGAATGGCGTGGACGCGATAACGCGATTGCCGTTGGTGCGACTCTGACTCTCTTTCTATATATATATATATATATATATATATATATATATATATAGAGCTTGTAAATCGCCATGGTAAATCGCGCGAGGACGAATGTTTTATTCAGTGGGTTGGACAAGTTGGCGTGGATGCTTCCTTGCTTTGCTTCGTTGGGATGCTGAGAATTGTGTATATATATATAAGGATAAAATGAGAGGGGAGTGTGTGTTCTCGAAGGAATTGGTGAAGTATATTGGAATTTTTTTGCGAAAAGAAAAATTTATGTTGAGTTTTTTAATATTTTTGTTGCTAGATATTTTATTATTTATTTGCGAAGGCGGAAATTTTTTTTTTGTATGGATGGATTTGATTAATTTGAAAGTTTGTTTAAGAATAAGAGATTAGAGATTGAAAATGATTATTTGAGAACATATTTTGATTATATTGGTTATATGCGAGATTTAATAATTTCCAGCAACGTAACAAACACACCTGTAAAACACATTTCATAAAAACTCATTGGATTTTTTCCACTAGACTGCTTTAATTAAAAAAATAAAGAAAAGAAAAATGAAAAAAAAAAATAAAAGGGCTATATTCTGGATACTTGCACGACTTACCTAACATTAAAACGCAAATATTGCCAGCTATTAAAACAAGCGAAAGAAACAAGAAAGAAAAAAAAATTAAAGAATATAGTAGCGCTTCGTGATGAAAAAAAAAGAAAGAAAAAATATCGAGAGGAAAATAACAAGAGAAAACGCGTATAGCAATCAAAGTTAGTATGTACAATTATACAGAACTTTAACAACAACAACAACAACAATAACTGGTAGAAATACGTGCGTTATTTTTACATGTATAGTCAACGGTTTTAAAAGTAAATGTGTCGACGTGATGTGCATATAACGAGTAACGACTAACGAGTGTCAGTTGGAATATAAATATTCTAGTAAGATGAAAAATATAGAATATAGAGGAGACTGAGAGATACGTTGGTGAACGAGCGAGAAAACATTTGTATGAGAAAAAAATAGAAGAATTATAATAGATATACGAAGATATTATTAGATCTTAATCTGAAGATTGGTCAACCGTTTTATTGCGAAGCTTAATATCAGTTTTGAAGTATGTGCAGCAATTATTAAAGCTTCGACGTTTTTTTCGTAAGTTTGAATTTCTTGCTATTTCTAGCTGATATTAATAAGTTTTTATTTTAAATAAAATTATCAATTCTCTCATTTTTTTTTTTACAACAATTCAAACATAAATATCACTCCATAGAGATAAAATAGCGTTTCTTTAAAAACATCAAAACATAACCATCAAAAGAAACTTTTCCATCTTCTAACCTCATCCACAATTTCTCAAAAATTATACATTCATGAAAAAAATTCTCTTTTTCTCTATCATCCAACCAATCGTTTCATCCTCTCTCTCTCATTCTATTTATTTATATTTTTTTTAACTCTCTTCCAAACTTTCATACTCACAAACATAAATAGAAACTTCAGATTTAGTCTCTCTGCGGTTGAAATTGCAAACCCCCCCCCCCTCCTGTAAAATGTGTACCAACCAACATGTATGTTTATGTCTGTATGTGTTTATAGTAAGACAGACTTGAATTTTCGTCAATTTTGACGCGCTCGAGTAAGTAGTATAACTCAACGTTTGTGGAAACTTTCGAGAGTATGACGTTTATATATATTTATGTATAGGTACGATGGGTTTGGAATCCTTTTTGCTATTTCGCTTAGCTGCACATTTGCTTGAATTTTGAGCTCGTAAAAGAAGAACGTGTTATAGTTTATATTTGTTGATGTATAAAAGAACTTGTGACTTTAAATAGGATGGTCGTTTGCGAGTTGTTATTACGTGAATGTAATTAAAGACGTAAGTCTTCGTGTGCTTTTTATCGCATTGGCTTAAAAAATTGATAGCAAGTGAGAAAAAAAAAAAAAATAAAAAAAAAAAACAAAAATTAAAAAAAAAAAAAAAAAAAAAAAAAAAAAAAAAAAAAAAAAAAAAAAAAAAAAAAAAAAAAAAAAAAAAAAAAAAAAAAAAAAAAAAAAATTGAAAGCGACTAATGGCTTTTGCAGATATAGACGCACTTTAGAAATAAAGAAAATGAGAATGATTGAGGAGTGAAAAATAATAAAAAAAAGAAGGAAATATTGTGTTGGTGATAAGAAATTTATGCGAACTTTTTATCTTTTACTTTCTCTACTGAAAAGTAAAAAGCTTATACCCATTGATAATACGCAAGCGCGTAAATCAATTTACCACTACCACTACCACTACCACATCAGTAAAACTATATAAATAACGACACCATTTTATCGTAGCAGTAGCAGCAGCTAAGAGTAAGTGATGAAAAAGCTTAGCTAGAACAACGCGCTATTCTGACAAAACGACTTACTTCTCCTTTAATTTCTGCTTTCTCTACTCGTATACAGGAAAATTACTTGAAAAGCTTGGAGAAGTACAAAATCCTTAAACTTCTTGGTAGAGAAAGAGAGAGAGAGAGAGAGAGATTCTCAAACTTGACACGGTTGGGTAAGTCGGTTAAATGGCTAAGTCAGAATAGTAGTAGTAGTAGTACTAGTAGTAGTATTAGTACTACATGCGACAAGTGAAAATCACGAGTATTACTACACTAGTGTCTGTTTTGTACTTGAAATTTGTCGTTAAAAAGGAAAAGTAAGTTACAAAAGGAATAAAATTGTTTGAAATAAATTGAATCGTGTATTAATTCACATAGTTATTATAAACAATCTATAAAAATGTTATTTATTTCTTTCGTTTGTAAGTTTGTCATTTCCCTGTTATTATTATTCGTTTTACGTCACGTTTTTACAAAAACTAAAATCAATATATGACGGTTATATAAGGAAAGTAAAATCGAACACCATTACTCGGTACTTTAATTAAATCAGCGTTGATTCAAACGACTTTAAAAAAAAAAAGGAGAAAAAGAATAAGAAAAAGGAATAAAAAAAGGTAGAATAGAGTGGAAAATCTGTTTTAACGCTCTAGCAGAGCAGGATATATATATATATTTTCTGTCTTTTTCCTCGCTGTGTGTAAAAAAAAAAAAAAAAAAGAGTCAGCGGTTTCGTTCGCTCATGCTCGTTAGTTCTTTCTGTGTCTTTTTGTGTTTGTGTGTATGTGTCTGTATACATGTACGTGTGTTCTATAACGCGAAACGGAAAAGCTACGTAAAAAATAAGAAAAAGAGAGAGAGAGAGAGAGAAAAAGAAAAATAATATCACGCGATCAAGCGAGAAAATTCGGCAAGAGGAGTATGAAGAAATGGTGATGAAACTCGTTATAGGTCGTCCTCGTAATCGACGGCGACCTACCAGTCCCAACTTTTCCTCTAACCATCACATTTTCTCTCTCTCTCCCTCTCTCTTTTACTTGTCTCCAATAATTTTTTGCAACCTCTTTCTTAAAACGCTCTTTTTATCTTTTCTTTCGTTCTATACCAAAGATAATAAGTGCGTTTATGACATGTGTCAATTTATGTATATGTATGTAAGTTACGCGCGTGTATAATTAATCAATTAATTAATTAATTAATTAATTAATTATTTATATGTGTATTTATACGAATTTTTTTTTATATATATCGCAGACTCGACGAAGTCTGTCTCTCTCCTATAAAGTATATATATTATGGCCCTCTCGCGCCTATTTTTAAATTTTTATTTATGGTCTTTGTATATACCTTTTTTTTCACAACGTCAGTTTTAACCAGCTAATTTAATTCAGATACTGCTGGTTGAAACGCGTTGAATGATGCTGGTATGTATGATAAAATTAGCTGGGCTCGTTTAGTCGCGTATATCGCAAGAGTCGCGCACTCTTGCTCTAACGCGTCTACACGGGCCAGCTGTTATCCGGCCTTAGCCAAGACCAGCCGCTGTTTTGGTCCCGTTTGTACGCAGATTCGTGCTTTTACGGTCCTCGTCTGTAACACAGAAAATTAAAACAAAAAAAGAATTAGAATTTTATGATTTTTTTTTTTTTTTTTTTTTGTTAGAATAGATTTTGGGTTATTATGGGTGGTTGGGTTATTGGGTGGGTGGTTCTTTTTTTTTTCATTTTGGTTGCTGGTGATAAGGTGATATGGTGATTTAAATACTCGTGATGATTAAAAGGTTTTTTGGAATTTGGTGTGATATGTAGGACAAAATCATTGCGTGAGGTGAAATATATTTATTTTTAAAATATTATACATTTTGTTATCACACGTGTTTAAAAACAAAGTTGCACAAGTGCTGAGGTTTATTTACAACAAAGAAAAGAAAAAATAGTTATAAAAAAAACAAATTTTGTTATATTGTGAATATGTGTGTGTGATTTGCGCGTTTTTTTTCTTTTTTTTTCGTTTACATTTTTTGAAATGCCATAAAGCTTTCAACGACTGTTGCTCAAGCTTAAATCATGTGCAAGGTGGATGAAGTTTGAAAAAAAAAGTTTTAATCTCCTGCGAATGGGCTAATTCGCTTAAGCAGTTTTAAGTGAATTTTACTGAGAGATTCCGTTTCACTTTTTCCCGCGTACTTTATTATATACGTTAAATTCTCTATCTTTTATATCATCGTTATACTGAAATATTTTTTAATTTTTTAATTTTATCTTTTTTTTTTTAAAAAGGACATATGTTGATCTGTAACTCAATTTTTGTTAACTCTTCACTGACAATTATTGACATTTACACTACCTATGTTATAATAAAAATTTGTCGAAGGTGTAAAGGAAATGTAATATCAATTTAATCTTTTAATTAATTTTGAAATATAATTTTCCTTTAATGAAAATGGATATGACAATAAGGTACAGTTATTCCACATTTAATAGAATTTCAACGTGAAAACTGAAATACGATATATATTTCGAAAAGATAAAAAGAAAAAAAAGAAAAGGAAAAAGAAAGAATATTATATAATTAACTCTTAGCTTTAATTATATCAATATCACTTAAAGTTTAATTTACTTAAAATATAATCGACAAGGGATACATTAAAAATTGTCTTTTATCTTGGAGTTTTTAATTAAAGTCATCACAAAGTATATATAGTTAATAATAACTTTAGCCAGACATTTATTTTATCATTTTTATTTTTATATAACTTTATTCTTATTATAAAATTAATAATTAAAAGTATACGTAAATTTTTTAATTATAAACTACCTATCACAAATAAAACTCCTTTATTTAAAAAAGAAAAGAAAAAAAAGTATACCTACTTAAAAAAAGAAAAAATGATAATGTAGTTACGCAATTACTTATATCAGCTCAGTATCCTGGAGTATCCTTTTAATTTCCATAAATTAAAAAACTTATTAAAAATTTCCACTCTAACAAAAACTTTTTAAAAAAAAAAGAGTATTACAGTACTTTAAAATTTTCCATAATTTATATAAAGAAAAGCTAAAACTATACAGACATGAGACATGTATATATACATCTACATAGAAATTCCAATTCTCTAAATATAGACACAATCCACATAGTTCCCATATCCAAACTTTAAAATCGAATCTCTCCTATATACCATACCATCCCATTCCTACTATATACATACTACCATCAGCAGAGCACTCTATACTTCCTACTAGAAGTTTCTCGAAACCACCTTGGCGCTTATAGTACGACGAGTAGCTTTCCTAGAACTGATAAGAGCATACATATACATACACATACACACATATCGTACATCCGCGGATAAATCGATGAGCAGCAGGCGCGTCGAGACGTGTACCTTGTCACCCTCTGTAAGCCGCAAAATTTTACCCCCTTCCCTCTCTCTCTCTCTCTTGCTCTCTCTCTCTCTCTCTAACTATCCCTTAACCATCTGATTCTCGTTTAATACGTCCGTTGCAGATACACTTCTATCTCACTCGCTCTTACTCGTATCAGCTGGTCAGACGGTAATTCACGTAATGGAGTACAATGTTGGCATGTCGAGAATGGTATAATAGTGAAGGAGCTGTTTGCGTATATGTGTATATGCGTTAGTAGTGTGTGTGTGTGTGTGTGTGTGTGTGTAGAAGCTGTGGAATGGATGGCAGATCCATTGCTCTGACGAGATGAAAATCCAATCGGATTTTTTTTTTTATTTTATTTTATTTGTCGCGCGAGCTTGGAAATAGTAGTAGCAGTAGCAGTAATATAGTTACATCAGACCAGGCTTGATGTAAATGAAATAAAAGAAAGAATGTTTTTTTTGATTTTTCATTACTTCTCATCAGAAGAGCTACTTGGTTATTTTAACTTTTTTATAGGTTTTATGTGCGTACATTAGGTGTGTGTGTGTGTGTGTTTGTGTGTTTTCACATTGTGACGAAAATAAAAAGAGACTTAATGAGATTTGTCAGTGAAGAAGGTATATTAGTCAGGACGAAAATATCATGCAGGACTCTTTTCCGCTCTTTAATCTTTATTTTACCTTATTATTTTTCAAGGCCACCTTTTCGTATCCACGATACGACTTCCTTATATGTACCAAGAAACGTATACACGATCAGATCAAGAATATAAGAAAAAAAAAAGAAAGAAAAACAAACGAGAAAGAAAGCTAAACTTTATACCCCTTACCTACCCATCGTTTTGTGACATGGTGAAAATTGCCTTCTTTTGACCGAGCTAAGACACGCCGTCGTTCTCACCAACTTTCTTATAATACCCATTTCTCCTCCTCCTTCTTCTTCTTCTTCTTCTTTTATACATCCCCTAGTCTATACATTTTCTACACTTCTCATTCCCGAGCTGCTCCTTTTTTTTTTCTTCAACGACCAAAGACTCAATCTCTTCCTCCTCCTCCTACTCTCAAGCTCATCTCTTTTTTTTTCTTCTTCTTCTTTTCTTAGCTTACTATAGCTCTCCTTTCACTCTTCTCTATACTTATACAAGCAAACGACGATGGTGTATGCGTTTTATATATAAGCACACACACACATACATTGACTAACACACAAAAACCAACATCCCTTTCCCTGGAGAGAAAGAAAGAAAGAAAGAAAGGAAAGAAAGAGTAAAAAAAGAACGACCACACACACACACACACACACACACACACACAGAGAAAAGCGCGGACTCTCGCGCAATTACCCGCTTGAAAAGCTCGCATTATGGCTCCGGAAAAAAGCTTGCATTTTCATCCTCTTTTTCTTTCTTCCTTTCTTTCTTTCTCTCTTCTTGGCTAACGTATATACACATTGACGGTGATGTATGCGCGCTGGCCTTTCTTTCTCTCTCTCTCTCTCTCTTCTATACCTATGCCCACACCCCTTTTCTCTTCTCTTTTATTTTTCTCTCTTTTGCTTTTTACTCTACTATACACACACATACACATATACACTACGCTCGATTCGTCTTGCCATGTCAGCTCACGTGTCCCTCGTTATATTTCTTCTGGCCGCCTCGTATACCTACGGAAAATGACCTGCATAAATATTCACGTGACGCTGCTGCTGCTACTGCTACTGCTACTGCTACTTTTACCGTATGTGTATGTACTATATATGTGTATGCTTGTTGAGCTACTTGAGCTCGTTTTTGTACATATGCTAGGAGAGTAGAGCTAGTAGATAAAGTCAGGCTTTGGTCAGACCTGGGGATCTATCTTTTTTTTTTTGTTTTGGGGAGGAAGGTTTACAAAGTCTGGTTTTAAGTTCAAAGAATCGTGAAATTTGTGTTTGTATTAGCTGTAGGATAGGATGTATTATATTATATTATATTATATTATATTATATTATATAATGTGTGTGGGGTATAATAATGTAATTTTCTTTTGTGTGTGGGTGGATGAACGCGCTCGTGAATTTAACGTGCTGGATGTAGAGAAAGTAGACTCTCGTAGATTAGCTATGCTTTTGTTGTATAGCTGACGTTCTGAGCTTCTCGCTGTATTATAATGTGTGTGGATGGTGTATAGTATATATAAAGTAAATAGATTGCGCGTCGAGACTATTGTATGATATACTCTGCTTGCATATTTTAATTACATTGTAGAGGTGTATACTTATTTTATGCTCTTTTCTCTTTCTCTCTTTTGTACTACATTGTGTGCTGGTTAGATGATAAAATTATGATGATTTGTTATCAGATGTTTTATTGAAGTATTAAATTTCTTTTTTTTTTTTAATTTTTTTTTTGTGAGTTGTTATATGATGCTATGCTGGATTGTATTATTAAATTATGATGAAAAATTTTTTGAATATATTTTATGTGGAAATTTTATGAAATTAACTGGTAAAAGTTTTTTTACTGGAAAAAAAATTCTTGAACATAAATATCTAGTAAATTAAAAAGTTAAAAGATTTTTTAAATTTTGTTTATTTAAGATTTTTTATTAATAAATAGTTTAATTTTGCTAAAAAAATGTTAAATAAAAATTCATATAAAAAAATTTAATCCACAAAATACATGTAAATTTTAAAGCAACCCATGCCATTAGAGAAAATCTTTGAGATTTACCCACCAGAGTCGGTAAAAAGTATTCCTAAAAAGGAAGAAAAGAAGAAGACGGGATAAAAGCGAACATATTATGCTTTGTAAGACTTTTTAACACTGTGATAAGTGTATTTCGGACTAGATTTTGTCTTTGTCAGTAGTATAAGTGTCAGAATCGAACCCATAACCTGCGGATTACGAAGCCTACTATAGAAGATACTCTTCTATTTTCTTTTTTCTTTTAAATATTTCACGCATACAATACTATATTTTAATCAACTATTCAGTCATTTTTGATATACTCTGAGATTATTAAACAATAAAACAAAAATCGTTTATTATTTTTATACTTATAATTTTCTTTGATAATTTTTAAAAGAGTATTATCATATACCATTTTTTATCTATTTAATTTTTAATTAAATGAAATTAAAAAATTAAAAATTCTATTAATATTAGAAATATATTTTGGACTTAATGATACAATTTATACGTCCAACTCTTGCAAAGAATTTATATGACAAAGAGAATTTAGTGAAATCAGAAAATTTATATTACCTACTATAATTTTGGTGAAGTCGAATTTAAAGTTATACAAAAATGCCAGATGACTTTATTTTGAATAAATATACAAGTGTAACATTTTTTTCTATCGACTTATGATAATAAATTCTAAAATAATGAATTATAAAAATTAATTAATATTTTTATACCAACTTCAAAATTATATTTAATTATTTTTGTGCAATAAGTGATACAGTGACATAAATCCTTTGTACACTCATAACACAATTGGCATATATACATAATTTATACGGGTAATATTGAAACATATGATATTCAAGCAGTTGTATAGGCGAATTAAATTATAATCAAGTGAAAATTATATAATATTGTGAAGGTATATATCAAAATATTGTGTTGGATCGACATTAAAATATTAGCATTGTGCAAAATTTGAAAAATTTGTATATATATGCATAAAGCAACAAATTTATTTGTATTATTTACATCAATTATTGCATTATTTTTTTTATTGTTCAAATGCAGGTGAAAAAATTCGACACACAATGAAATAAATATTAAATTCGTACCAACACATGCATGAAAAGATGTAATTTAATCATCTTCCGTTGATTATGTATGAAATAAAATCTTCTTGGAATGTTAAACCAAAATCCACTTGTTAAATGATCCGATGTTATTTTTCTTACAATTAAACGTGGCTACCTACATAGAAAAATAATTCTAATGAATATTAAAATTTTTATTTTGGTTATTGTCAGTGCAAAATTTTAACGAAGAAAAAATATACAAATTTAATTTTACGTTATAATATTAAAATAGTAATTTTCATTGAGATAACATAATTTATCGTTGTGTGTCTCATAGTATTTTACTTTAAATTCAGCAAATTAAGTTTATCACTTTTCAATCTAGCTGGCTCAACAACTTTCCAGAGCAGAATTCATGAGACAGCTTTTCCGTTAGATTCGTATTCAAATCGTAGAAAGCAAGGCCAATAACGAATTTACCAGGCCTGACATCCAAGTCTTTTCAAATGTACATATATCGGAATCGAAAGCACAAATAATGAACGTATCTAATTATTTATTTCAAATGAATAAGACATGTTTTTATCAAAAAAGCTATTTTTCTTTTATTAATGTCAAGTATATTATTGGTCAATCTGTTTTGAATTATTAAATATAAAAAGAAAGATTATTTACTGTTAAAAAAAGTAGAAACAAAAAATATATTAAAATAATGTATATTAATATATTTTTTATAAATTATATATTATTCAAATATTTTTATTTTTTATATAATTTAATGAAATAATATTAATGAAAAATCGAGAATCTTTACATATTTTGAAGACATTTTTAATTAAATTTATTTAATATATTTTAACAAAGTCTATCAATATATTATTTTTAACAATATTTTTATTTTGAAAGTATAAAATAGCGTAATTTGTAAGAGTAACGTTTGTTGTATAACAATTGTGTCAGTAAGCTGTATTATTTTTTGTATAATTTTAATAATTTTTTTTTTTTTAACACGTGTGCAATTTAAAATAAAAAAATGTATATATACCATTACCAAAAAAATCATCATCCCCATGTTTAACACGCTTAATTTCTGGAATAAAGGAAAAAAAGGATAAGAGTTTAAGGAATAATAATTATCAAGATAGAAAAAAAATATATCATCATCATTAAGACACATATATAAGAATAAAAAAAAAAGGAATTATCGTTAAACTCACCAGACTTAGTGGCAAATGGATCCTTAGGATGACCGGTCTTCATGGCATTGGTTCTTTGATGCCTGCTCGATGGATGCATACCGGAGGAGGCATTGATAGAAGGACAATGTCCGATGGCCGATGGTGGTTGATGTCCATGGGTAACAACACCGCTACCTTGTAGGGAATGTTGCCCAGTTGGACCACCACTACCACCACCCGGTCCCGGTGGTTGTCCAGGTATTCGTACTCTCGGCTGCTCGACAGGCAATACGCGACGTCGCTTTTTCGGCAGCTTAGCTCGCGCCTGCGTGTGACTGTAATACATAGCAAAATTGCTTACGATCACGGGCACCGGCAGGGCGATCGTTAATACACCGGCTAATGCGCACAATGCGCCCACGAACATGCCGACGTATGTCTTTGGTACCATGTCGCCATAGCCAACCGTTGTCATCGTGACTAACGCCCACCACAAGCCAAGTGGTATGCTCTTAAAATCGTTTTTAGGATTCGCTTGTATGCGTTCGGCGTAATAAACAAGACTCGCGAATATTACGATACCAAGTACAAGGAAGAATACTAATAGTGTTAATTCTTTAGCTGATGCACGGAATGTTTGTATGAGTATTTTGAGGCCCGACGAGTGACGGGTTAATTTGAATAGCCTCATTATGCGTATGATACTGAAGAACTCGAGGATGTCGGCGTTTTCCATGTGCGACGCGAAACGTGTCAGGCAGAGATCGATGTAGAAGCTCAGCGTCGCTATCATGTCGATCAGATTGACCGATGATTTAACGAATTCGCAACGACTTGGCGTTGCTGTTATGCGGATGAGGAACTCGATGCTGAACCATGCGTTACATACGCATTCGATGTAAAAGAAGGCGTCGTGTGCGACTGTTTGACTTTTATCCAATGACCAGCTTGTTTTATTGTCCGTTTGCAAGGTACTGTTATGGATTACTGGTACCCGCATATCCGGATGTGTTTTCAGGCAGAATGATAATATTGATACGCAGATGAAGAAGACCGATATCACACCGATTATCTGGAAGAAGTAGAAAAAAAAGAATGGCACGCATTTTATGCGTGTTTTTTTTAAATTAGTTTTTGAGAAATTTTTTTGGTTTATTTTTAAATACGTACTTGATTTATGTGCGTTGATTATTTACCTATAGAATCGAGTAGCCTTTTTTTTTTCATTTTTAGTACATAATGAGAGCACAGGATCAATTGATTTTTTTTTTCGAACTTTATGATTTTACTCGGACATGCATATCTACTTTATAGATAATATAATAATTGATACTATCTACTGTTATACATACTAGTTAATAATTACGATCAATCTTATTCCAAATCTACAATTCTTTTTTTCAAACTTTACTATAAGTATAATAAAAAAGATTAATGATAAAATTAATAAAAAATAACGACTCTTATAATCAAGCAATCAAAAGTTCAAGAATAAAAAAAAATCAAAGTAAAATTAGATTGCATTCAATTTTCATACTATCATTCTCAATATAAATAATTACACATTCCATACACACCTGTACTCTCATTCTTTCTCTTTCGTGCATAATCAACAAATTATCAACTTTTTTTTTCTTTTGTTGATGTTGTTCTATTTTATCACTTTTATAAATCTACTCGAGTATATAAGGTAAGAATCGTGACTATAAGGCTTGTTTCGTGCAATTAAGTGCACGAAACTTTACTACACAACTACAAGTTGTACTATATACAATACATATATTATAGTGTCTGATATCAAAATCGTGTTAATTTGTGTAGGTAATATGTAATCTCAGTTTTATATTATAGATCGATTACACGATTTGAAAACGAGTAGGTGCGGTTATTTTCTTTTTTTTGAATGATATACAATATCCTGTTCTCAATTACCAAAACTGTGAAAATACTTGAAAATTAAAAAAAAAAGGATGTAACGACTACTAATCGATCTTCTATTTATTCATTCAAGGCAATAAAAGGGTTGGTTGAACGAATAAAATGACTATCGGAGAAAGTTGGCTATACTTTAATGTTATGCTAAATAACTATACAGAAGAGCGTGTTTCTTTCGAATTTACATTGATACAAAGTCTCTCTCTTTCTCTCTTGTTTCTCAATTGTAAATTATGTAGTGTTCTTTATTCACGACATCTCAATTTAACGATAATAGTATGCTGGAATTTTACTATTTTAATGTGATTGTAATTTACACTCGCGCTTTGATGCGAGAATTTCTTTTTTTTTTTTTGAATAGCTGTGTATACTGGTATAATTATTTTGGTATTCTATTTATGGTAAAACAATAAAAATGTTGTCTATAAAGATATATAAAATTGTCGTATGAATCTAAAATTTATTTGAAACTTTTGCTCGTTATCTAGCGAAAACTAAAAATTTTAAATTGCTATACTTTAAAAAAAAATAAATAAATTAACGTCCTCGAATACACAACCATTAAAATTTTAATAAATCGAAAACTAGTTTAATGCGGTAGTCTGTGGTACATGTCAAGTTGAAAATTTGAGGCTGCGGTGGTAAAGTGAGATATAGAGAGAAAGAGGCGGACGTTATTAAATTATACAACCGATGTAGCTTTTCATATTGTATACTACGACAATAAACTTTTAGCATATTTTGAAAAGTACTTTTTCGCAAATTTACGGAAAATATAAATGACAGCGACGTAAATAAGACTTATCATGAGTATATATCACTAAATTACTCGTTATAAACATCTTCTTGGTGTTTGTTTACTTTAAAAGTTGTGTCTTATACAAAGTAGTCACATAAATTATTAAACTTTTCCAAGCAATCAAGTAGGAATAATAAAGTGTTAATTACTATTGTTATAATGATCTTTTGTGAAGCCTCTAGATATTGTATGAATAACGTAAAATTTATAAAGAATATAAATAAATTGTATTTAAAAATTAATCATTTTTGTAATTTAAATAATTATTTACAACAAAAAAAACTGTATTCTAGAAAATCAATTTCTTTTTTTAAATTATTAATATATCAATAAATTTGATATTTTTCTAATAAAAAAAATACTCACAATCATTCTCATTTTATATTCTCAATAGGGGTGTGCGAGTACTCGAAATTTCGAGTTACTCGGTAAAAAAACTCGACTCGAAAAGTCGAGCCGAGCCGAGCCGAGTACTCGACTTTTCGAG
>JAPYZE010003828.1:0-12769 GCA_030522805.1 Leptomastidea abnormis | reverse complement strand
GAAATAAAAAATTGAGATTTTAAATATTATCAATTTTGTTTGTCAGAAGTCTTTGAGAAAGCATTCTGCTAATGCAGTTAGCAGCGGTTTTTTATAATTTGATAGTAATTTAATCTTTTATTAAAAATGCATTTGAAAAAGAGATTAATTTTGTGTATAAAATTTTTTAAAACATTTTGCTAGATAAAAATATTTATCTGCATTTACTTACACCTACATTATATACTTTTATATAGTTAGTTACCTAATTTTGTAGAAAGTTTAATTTAAAATTAATAGCTAAATCAAAATATATACCTTTTATCTATATGAAGAAATAATATAAATCTAATTAATAAATTTTTCACACATTTTGCTTATGTTGATTATAAAGGTTAAGAAACAAAAAAAAATTTCTAGATGTTGTATATACAATGGTCTTGTATATACAAGACCATTTTAAGTATCTTAAATGAAAGCAATATAAAGAAAATTTCATTTATACTTTTTTGTATAACACAAATATGATTTTAGATAATAAGTCATTACTAATATTTCAACTTTTTCCAATTTTTTGATATAAATTTGATTGTGCGTGTGTGCGTGCGTGCGTGCGTGTGTGTGTGTGTGTGTGTGTGTGTGTATGTGTGTGTATGTGTGTGTGTGTGTGTGTGTGTGTGTGTATGTGTGTGTGTGTGTATGTGTGTGTGTGTGTGTGTGTAAAAAGTATGCAACACATTTTTTTTTAAAGCTAAATATTGTTTAATATATATTAAATTGTTTCATAGTTTTTTCAAAGATTAAAAGGTTAATCTCTAAGTTAAATAAAAAAAATTAATTTAAAATTATTTTAATCATAATTAATATATCTTTAAGTATGTTGAATTTTTTATTTGTAATTTTAATTTATTTTAAGTGTTTTAAATTTGTACTACCTACATTGAAGCATAACTTATGTTAAATTAATCATAATGATTTAAAAATATAGATTTATAATCTCTCTTTTAAAAATTAAAAAAACAACACAATGTTTGTATTATTATTAAAATTAAATATTTTACTTTTAAGGTTAGAGCAACAAAAATATATTATAGAAAACCTTTCAATTTACATTTATAACATGAATCTATTTTAATTATACTTGATAGTCAAATTTGTAATAAATTTATTTAATAATTGCATAACTTCTAATCTGATAAATTGTAAATCTATTATTGTAAATCTATTGTAAATCTATTTAGATTTAAAAAACATAACACTACTTTTATAAGAACAATAAAATATTTTATGTGGTCATTAAGCTAAAAAAGATCTTTCTTATAAAAGCTGCAGTTAAAATTTAAATTTACAAAGTCAACACACATGTGGAAATTTTTCTACAACAAAAAAAGTTTTTGTTAATTTAAGATTTTTAAGCAATATATAGTTTAAAATGAGTCAATATGTTTTCTTAGAGTAAAAAGAAAGTCAATTTACTACTACTAACAAGTTAGAAAAGAAATGTTTGAAGATCTTACATATAATCTTTGGATACATCTGTTGTATGCTTTCAAACTTACCATAAATTCATTTTAATGAATAACAATATTACATCATTAACATCATAAATAAAAATTTATTTATATACACCTACAGAATAAAGAATTTAATGTACTATTGAGTGCAATAGATCTCACTTCCTTGTAAAAAAAAACATAACAAAAACATAAACATAACCTCAATGTATATCACATCATAGAAAATAAGTAGAATAAAAAACTCGTGTAGGATTTGATTCATCGCACGTAAAAATCAATAGTGTAGCCCTAAAAAGGGATGGTTGTTTGTTTTAAAATACTAGACGTCTTCTTGCGATGTCTAGCTCTATTGCTGTATGTCGACTTTTTCGCCAACTAATTCGATGCCGAAATAAATCTTGCCGATTCAGTTGCATATTATTATTTGCTAAGAAACTTGTTGGCTTTCTAGGTGTTGGTCCCCAATAAACTATTAAACACTCGAATGCATGCAACTTTGCAACAGCTGCAGTCAGTGACAAGTCTTTTTCTTGTTTCGAAGACTCATCGCGTTTGGTAGCAGCAGCAGCAGACAGTAAAAAGTCTTTTTTCAAAGGCTCATCGCGTTTGGCAGCAGCATTCGCCGACAGATTATACTCGCTTGCCATAGCCTTTGTGGCTATAGAAATGTAAGGTAATTTATTTTGACATGCTACCGTTCGCCGTTCACGACGACGAGCCCTTCTTGCCAGGTCACCGATAGTCCGATGACCTTGCTGCTGCAACTGCCGTTGTCGTCTCCATCGTTTTCGGGACCTTTTCCGCTGCCGCTGCTCCTCCGTCTTCACTCGACCCATGTTGAAGTGAAAATGAAAAGTTTTCCCTACCGCTACTTATATTTAATAATATTTGCGTAGCTGCTCCGCACCAATAGCGTTGCAGCTAGCTCGCGAGCGCTTTACCCCCTCTCTTTTCTCACGGTCTGCACTCGCCTTATATAAGTGAGCACCTATAAAACTTTTACTATTCTTCTTCAACATGGCACAGGAGCAGTTTAACTTCCTTAACTCTCTATTGTGGGAGTTATACGATATTTTGTACAAATTTGACAACATGGTATCACCTTCGACCTATAGACTTTTTTCTCAGTCTATACTCTAACAATTAGAGATTCTGCTGCAGCAATCATCATCATCATCATTTCCGTTAGAAATAAGTGACAACGAGATGTATCCATCTCAACACACTTTCTCATCGTCAACATCGACACCAGAGAGGCAGTTTACACAGCAGCAACAACAGTCGTCTCCGTTATATAATAATACGGTTGATCAACCTGAAAAGAGCGAATCTGCGTTGAAAGATGACTGTAAGCAAAACGGAGATGATAGTGATGTTGAAAATGTGCCACCGAACAATGACACCAGTCGTCTGAAAATTCGTCATGCAACAGTAGTATCATTATTAATATTGAAGACGACGACGATGATGTAATTGTTTTGGATGAGTACGATGATGATTTTTTTACATCTTGTACGCCTCAAACTATACCTATAAAATTGTCATCCAAAAACAAAGTCTTGAAAAAAAAAAGAAAAATCTTTGATGTGTTAAGATCTCCACCGCCTACTAAAAGTGTCAAAAAAACATTGATTTCTGAAGAAGATCACAGCAATTGGCAAACACCAAAACGACGAATTATTAAAAATAAAAGATTAGCTTATACCATATAAGTTACTTTGAAAGAACGAAAAAAGTAAAATCAGTTGAAAATAATATGGCCTTTTAAAATCATTTTCGATAGATTACAAGAAATCTAAAAAAAGTTAAAGTACAAAAAAAAAAATAAAAAGTTATCAAAAACTTAAAAAAAATTTTAAAAAGAAAAATTACAAAAAAAAAACAATCGGCCCTTTTCAGGGCCAACAAAAAATATTTTAACGTGCGAACATTGTTCGATAATAACAACTTGAGACTTTCTTCTTAATAAGAAAGACATTGGGTCTCTTTACGAGGTCCGCGCGCTGACTTGTTCAGAGAAATGATTTGAAAAAAGAATTTTTTTGTTAAAAATAATAAAAGTATTTTTTTTAAAGCCATCAAAGTCTCTCTCTTTTTCTTTCTTTCTTTCTTTCTCTTTGGGATCTACACATTGATTTTTATAAAACATAAACTTCTTCCTTCCAAAAATAAATTTAAAACAGCTCTCCTCAGTTCTGCAGCTGACTCTAGCACACAGTTCAGGCACACTTCTAGAACAGGTGTTTTAGAAACAAAGTTACTTCTAGCACACCCACACTTCTAGAACAGATGTTTCAGAAACAACGTTACTTCTAATATACCCACACTTCTAGAACAGGTGCACCGGAAAACTGTAGGAGCAGCGCTTATACTATCGCCCGCATAGTAGTTACACTTTGACTTTGGTATAGTAGGAGAACCGACTGTGTGCTACACCAGCGCCGTTTCTTAGCGTATTAGCCGCACCGTCTTGCGGTACACTGGCTACTCCGTTTTTTGGTGAAGCCAGCACTCCGCAGGGTAAGCAAGTATAGTAACTGAACGTTTGAAGTATGGATAGTAACAGATAAAACGTGCATATACTGTGCATTTTTATTTACTAATGTGTGATTTATTAGAATATATATTTTTAATTTACGATTTTTAATCGACAGTAGATTAAAAAAAAAAGAAGTTCACGCATTTATGAGTAAAATAGCTGTCCTACGCGCACTAAACTAAATGTGTTTGTAAGTTAACTGGACGAGTAAAATGCAAATTTGCGTAATTAATTTTATTTATTTAGCTTACAATAAAAAGTGATTATAATTAACTCTTAAAATTTCTATGGGAAATATAAATAATTAAACGATAATTTTATTATAAAAATTGTATTGTTTACAAATAACTTTCAATTGAAATTTTGGAATCGCATAATAATTATTGTTTTGTATAATTAGAGTCACAGGTGGAAAAAACGGAAGCTCTGTTATTTTTATTTTTTTAACATTTTCTTTTTTTGTTTGTAGAACGTAAGCATTACGGTGCTTATCAAAGCACAATTCTTCAAAAATCTGTATGTTAAAATAAATAGTCTTTTAAAATTTTTTTGTTTTCATTTACATGACTTTCTTCTATTATTTTTTCAATACTTAAAATTTTGCCAAATTCCACTTCAATATTCTCTAAGCTTGTAACTATAAATGTTCCTACTTTGTAATCCGTTCCATACATATTTACAAAAATGTTTTGCTCTTTTTCAGTTTTAAATTCTGTGTCATTAATAGTAACAATTATATCATCGTCATAATTTAAGTACTGCAACTCGCACATTTTCATTTCTTGTTTAATAGAAATAGTTTTGAGTAGGTTTTTTTGACAGCTTGTGGATTGCGCAACTGCTTTAATTTCTTTATGCTTAGACTCATGACGCATAGTCCAGAAATTAACGCACGGTCCAAATAATTTCATTAATGTTGGATCACTATCACTCACTAGTGAGAAAGTGAAATTTTGGCTTTAGTATTTTATAAAATTCTAAGTATAACGTATTTAATTGTGTGATTAATGACTTTAATCTACTTAAATGATGCTCTACAATGCGGGGTGACATTGTAATGTTTACGATCTCTTGAAGAATTATTAATAGCTTCCAGTGATCATCCTCTTCCGGAACTAGGTCTCCAATTATCAATCCCAAATTTTTTACGAGATTAAGCATTTCAGCTGCAGAAAATTTCAAGTGAAGTTTTTGCTTTGATTGATGCTTATGTATTTTTTGTGGCCTATTTTCCTCAGGACTAAAAGGAAAATTTTTTATGCGATAATTTAGTGTATCTAACGTAAATAATTTTTTATCATAAATTAAATTGTACAGAACTTCTCGGATAACGTAGACACATACTCCCTCGAGGAGATCATGCATTAAGTCCAGACTTTTATTATTTGCAATGTGAAAATTTGGAATTTCGTTAAACGCACATTCTTCTTTTAGTCCTGTTGATTTCACATCGTTTGCTTTTAAATCTTCTGTATAATTTAAGATATTTCTCAAAAGATCATTTTTTTCCGTGCATAGCAGTGAACATTGTTCTGCATCTGCTTTACATATTCGGCAAAAATAATTTGACTTAATTTGACGGTCCTTAATTCGCATAACTGTTGAAAAAATTATACTATCTACTCGAGCCGAGATACTTTCCGGTAAACAAGCAAGTGAGGCATATGTAAGGCCAAATTTATTAGTTCCAGCATGTCCGCTTAGCGCGTTACCGGTTTCCACGTCATCGTAATAGATATTAATTGGAAGCATTATATCGTTATTAGCATGTAATGGTTTTAAGTAGTGTACCCAATATTCGGCTTCGACAACATTACTTATTATTCCGTTATTGGTAGAAGATTTTTGCATACATTTTAAAACGTTCTTGTACATATTAGGTAACTCTAAAAATATTTTTAGAGAATGGCTCAAAGGAATATAGTATGCAAAAATACGTTTTTTAACAAAAATAGTCTTGTTGTCCACAATATATTCTTCAAAGATTTTAATTATTTCAAATTTTTTTGGATCCTTAAAACCATGAGCTAATGAATTTACACATTTATTCTCGGTAAGAAAATAATCGAATACGGTACTATGCTGTCTAAAGCATTCTTTGGCCTTAATTATTGTCTCTTGTTTATCTTTTGAATTAATAATTATTTCCAAAATCCTATCTTCAATTGATTTCAAAAACATATTTTTTATAAAACTATCAATAAATGAGATTACTTTTTCAACTAAATTTCGTGGGCATTGGGGTTCAGCGTAAAGTAGTATAATAAATCTTACTATATAATCGTACAAAGCAATCCAGTATTTTAAAGCCATTATGAAATTGTCAAATACAAAATAATTAAACAAACGTTTTTAATAAATAAAAATTATAATGTAACGCAAACAAATAAAGTAAAAAATTTAAGTTAAAATTTCAGGCTTTTTTTTCTTTATCCATGATTTTTTTAACTTTGTCAGTGAAATCTGATAAATTTTTAGTAGCTTTAAGATTAACAAGAGCTAAACTTATATCTCCTTTTAAATCGAATACTATATATAATATTGTAAGAATGCCCAAACAGTATTGCATAAAGAGCACCACGTATGCAAAGCAACAGATAGTTGAAAGCAAATATTCACCGCTTCAATCAAACATTGAAACTCATAATGAACGTCTCTTATTACTACAAAAGCCTTACATTTATCTAACGAGCAGCACAGAATAACATAAGGGTGCTCAGTATGATTTAGGTCATTACAACTTTTCGTACAATTATCTTTAGCAGATTGTAACTCTGATTCACACTGAAAATATTAAAATACATTTGTAAGGTTTTTCTACAAATAATATTTAAGTACTAAAAAGTTACACTTATAATTTATCGATAATTGAAAGCTTAAGTTAATAAAAAATATTTAAAATATATAAATAAACTAAATAATTATAAGTGCATGCGTATAATTAATGTATATTTTACCTTGATTTTTTTTATAAAGTGTTCAGCAATTTTATTCCTTGATAAGTATACAGTAGTTGTATTTATTTTTACAGTCGTACCCTTTGTAAGCAGAAAAGGTAAATACAAAAAAGCTTTTGTACAATTTGGCACTGTAAAAAAATGTAATTCATTAATTTTAAAAAAAAAAGTAGATACAAGATTAATTTGGTATTTATTGAATTGAAAAACAATTTATACATATTTCATAGTTTTACCTTCAATTCCAATGCATTCCTTATGAAGTTCTTTAGCTTCTGTAGACTAAGCTGCGATTCCAAGTTTAACAATAGCATTGGCAATACTATCCCATTTTGTCTGAAATGCCTCCCTGAAATTACTTTGAGTATCAGCTGAAATTAATTTTTTTTCTGCCAGCCTTGAAATAATAGTTTGACAATCAGATTGTAGCTGTTAAATTATATAAAAAGAAATAAAATTAGTGAGTTCTTTATTGTAAACATATTTGTACTAAGTAGATACTACTTATTAAAATTTTTATTTATAATTATCAATAAGTAATTTTGTTATTGCTTTTTCATTACCAGTGCAAACCACAATAATAATGATACAATAACTTGGTTTAGAAGTATTGTTACGTACCAGTGACAATCCCAGTGGATGTTTGATGCAAACCAAAGTGTTTAAATATGAGTCAGTGCGTATTAAAATTTTTCTTTTTTCGCTTGCTATTAGCATCTGCAATCTATCATCAAATGACTCTTGCCATGTTTGTACGACTTCATATGGCGTTGTTTTAGAAAATATACTTTTATCAGTCAGACACTTTAGATTTACTTGGACTGTAAAAAGAAAAAGTTAACTTTATTAAAATAGCATACAAAAATATGAATAAAGAAATGTTTTGTTGAAGGGGAAATAAAGCATAAAACCCCTAAAATCATTAATACAAAAAAACAATGAAATAAATTGAATTGTTTAACATTTAAAATTTATAAAATTTGTTAGTGATATATACTTTGTATATGATAAAAAATAATTCATCACTATATTTGTTTGCTTTAAATATTAGAAAAGATTATATTTTAAGTGAGATGAATATGAATTTGTTATCTTACAGTTGTATATATACATTTTAAAAACAAATACTAATGATTACAGTAATTTTTTGTAAATTAGATATTAGTTTCATTTTTGAAATGAATATTACAGTTTACCTGAAGCAGTGTTTGTTTCAACTGTAGATGTATGAGAAGTAGATTGCAAAAGATTGGCATCTCGTAAATTGTTTCTGTATTGTTTATAATAATTTACTAAGCACCCAGATGCTGAAACTTCTTTCTTTTCGATATTGTAGTGTCGAGGGTTAAACCAGTCTGAACGCTTAATTGTTGGAAAAACCTCACACAATAGATTAGTTATTTCTTCAAATCTAGAGGCTGTAATCCTGTAAAAACATATTTGTAGGATATAATAAAAAAATATATTTTATATTATAGAAATGAATTTAAATTATTAAATACTATTGTACACTTAAGTTACAAAAAATTAGAGTTCTTATTATAAAAGTATGTACAGGTATACAAAATAAAAACAAGTAAATGTTCCAAAAAAGTTACTTATTAGTATTACACTTAATCTAGATTTGTTAAGATAATTATACAACAAACACATCATTAACGTACCATACAATATTAGTAAAATTTGTTAATGTACATAAAATAACTTATATTTCAAATTACACAAGAGAATGTGACAATACAGTACCTAAAAAGCTAAATGAAATTGAACTGACACATTTTTCAAATAAAACTATGTTTTACACTACTTTTTTATTTTAATGGAACTTACTTAAAATTTATTGGATCTTCACTAATAAGATATTTAATGATAAAATGTTTTAAGCGCCTATCAAGTAACTTATTTTTGTTCTTATAAGATCCTAATATGATTTGACCTTCTATATCACTATTCAGTATTTCGTAAAATATGTTTCTTTTGAATTCAAAATCATCTATAAGATAGTATAAAAATATGTCAAACTTAACATTTTGTATATAATTATACTAATTGATAACTTTAATAATGGCATTTGATATGACGTCCTTTTAAATATAATAATTTAGTAAGTAATTGTGACTAGCATTGTAAAAATATGTATTATGTATGTACAAGTTACTAGACAAAAAGAGAGTTAGATTTTTTTACATCATTAATACTAATTATCTATGAATCTTAAAATTAATCAACGTACAATACTTTAAATAAATTTAATTAATTGCTTATTAAAGTTATGAATGCTGTATAAAAATTTTTTATATAAAATAAAACCTGGAACTTTATGTCGAACAAAATCAACAGGAGATTCACATCTTTCTGTAGCCTCTAAACCATCATTACTATCATCCACTAACATACTCTCACTATTAACAACACTCTCTGATACTTCCATATTATTTGCCATTTTAAATTTGTTTTATGACAAGATTAAAAATAAATAATTATTTATCAGAATATAATATTTTAACCTGAAATGAATAAATGTTTTGTGGAATGAAAATATGTATACTTATATAAAATTAAAGTAAACATGCACCATCAGTTTTGCGTATGCCTAACATTCAATGCTAATCTATCAAATTAAATTAAATAATGTGTTATCATGTGCCAAGTTTTATCTAACTTCTCATGATAAACAATAAATATAAATTTAAAATATTATAACCTATAAAACACAAAGGCACACATTGTCTACATTTTAATGTTATTTTATTTTTTACTGTTTACAATAATAACACTTGTGTAATTTAAAGAATAAATAAATTTTTGAACTTACAATACAATTTTCTCCTGTCAATTCTACAATATATCAAAAGTAGAATGCATCTCCTTTTTCTGTGCTATGTAAATGAAAAACAATGATTTACAATTAGAATATCATACTCAACCAAAAGAGTTAAAAAAAAAAATAAAATACAAAGTGCGAGGCTAGACCAAATTAAGTGTACGTTTACAGTTACTTTAAATTATTATTTTATAGCAATAAATACCAAGTTGAATAAATAAATTTAATCTATAACTAAGTCACAATTTAACAGTGACACCAGTTTTTCCAAAATTACATTACAAAAAATAATTTGAATTTTCCATACCTTACAATGAAATGTCTATGTCGACTTTGAAGTAATAAATTGGAAATCATAAGAACCAAAAAAGCTTTTACAAATATATGAAGCCTATAGGCAGCCAGAGATCAATCAGACTTGATATATCAAACAAATTCGATACATCATGCATTGTCTAATAAAGGTATTTTTTAATTCAAAACAGAAAGTAATAATTTTTAAACTTGTGGATTCTATTAAACAATAATAATTATAAACTTAGAAAGTTATGATACAACTATAAGCGCTTATTATAGTTTGAGGTTAGATTTATTTCATACTGTTAATATACTTATTGTCGGTAAATAAATATATCTAATAATTACTTAATATGTATAAATACTTACACAAGAATTTTCTGCTTTTAAAATGCTATTTCTGTTGAAAATTATGTCCTAGTTGAAAATAAACATTTTTAGCGACGCCAAGTATAATGATTGCTGAATGATGAAAACAGAGTTAGTCGTTGATCAGAAATAACGGAGTAACCACGACTCCGTTGTGAGTACAAGCTGCACCAGTCGAGAGCGCTACTATACCAGCTGAAGTAGTACCTACTTTATTCGTAAACGGCGCTAATGCTGTACTCGAAGGTGCAGAACCTATACCGACAGTTTTTCGGTGTGTGCTAGAACTAACGTTAGTTCTCTAAATAGGCTTAGGATCTAATTGAACTTAATTTAATTTCCTTAAATTTAATTTCCTTTAAAACTAAAAAAAAAATAAAATCGATCCATTGCATAGTTTTTGAAATATCGTGGATACCAATGTAAAAAACGTAGTTTTTATAAAGCGTAGTTGCATTAATTATGCTGTAACTTTCTTGTGAATATTTTTGCTTAAATCCTTTCGAGAACTTATTCTGCACGTAATAAGCTGTAAAAAAACGGAAAAATAAAAAATAAAAAAAGAAATGAAGAAAAAAAACAAATCCCGGGGGGTATAAATGGGTCAAGGGACCCACGGTAAGAACGAAGTTCTCTAAACCTAAGAAACGTTCGAAAAAATAGAAAATATAACAAGGAACAAGAGAACCGTGAAACACACGGTAAAAACGAAGCTTTACGAAAATAAGCACTCGTGTAATTCTGTGAAAAAATACGAGGTCAGTATTCACGTTAAGAGAACTTCGTAAGTACTGCACCTGTGTAGTGTACTGAAAGTACTCACGAAGTTCTGTTAAGATTAGTACTGTACTCATCTTTTTTTACAAAACTACACGGAGCTTATTTTTGTAGAGCTTCGTTCATACCGTGGGTCTCAAGGTTCTCTTGTTCCCTGGTATATATTTTTTTTTAGTACGTTTCTTAAGTTTAAAGAACTTCGTTCTTACCGTGGGTCCCATAACCCATTTATATTCCCCGTGTTTTTTTTTCATTTCTTTTTTTTCTTATTTTTTTACATTTCTTTTCGAAACGTTTTAATTTTTTTTTTGCACATTTTTTCATTATTTTAAATTCCATTTTTCATTTATTATTTTATTTTTTTATTTCATTACTTTTTTTTTATTATTTTATTCAATTATATATTCCTAACTTTTCTTTTTCTTTTAATTCTATTTTTTATTTTTTTTTTCATTTTTTTATAAAAATTTTATCTACTTTATTTCTTTTAAACTTTTTTCATTTTTTTAAAATTTATTTCAAATTTTGTGCATTTTTTAATTTAAAAAAAGGTATTTTCAATAAAAAACATCCTAAATAAAGTTTAATTAGTCAAATTTTATAATTTTAACATGAAATTCATTAAGAGCGATCCTAAAAACTATGATGTATAACTCCTCTAATTAATAGTGGAGTCAATATAGACCAAAAAAGGGCATACAGCTGGGAATTGAATGAAACCTTTTGGATTTTCTTATAAATAGTATCCATAAAGTTTGTGGATTATCAAAATTCGGCGGAAATTATTTGTTTCAACAATTAATTACATTGCAAAATTACAGTTTTTCGTCTATAACTTTTTAGATTTTTTATCGAAAAACTAAGTATGTCAATCGATTGAACTTTTTTAAAGATATTTATTATAAAAAGATCATTTTTTTCTTAAAATTAAAAAAAGTCGATATTTTCATTCCTTTAAAAGTTATCGTACAGTAAAAGTCATTACTTATATTGTTACGGGGCGTTTTATTCGCACCGACTGGACCTGACCGTCTAGCAACCACCGATGCTTTCTCTGCTTACACCCCGTAAGCAACGCGAGACTCCTGCTCGCTTTGAGACTCCTGCTCGCTTTTGGACACGCTCCTGGTGTCCTCGTGGTGTCCGGCTATTCGCTCTTGCGTATGCATCCCTTGCATACACCCGTGGAGGCGGCCGATAATAGAAATGCGGACACGAGCTGCTATAATGTCCCGGTTGTATATGAATGTGTGTGTGTTTTATTCGCCGGTGCTCGCCCGCACCGACCTTGCGCAAACGCGGGCCGCGAACTAAGCTCCTGGCTGCCGGCGGCCAAGTCTCGTGCACGCTGCACGAGGACGCAACACATAGAGGCACTACACTCTACTTACAATGTAGTCTTGCCATCGCGGTCGGCTGTCCTCGCCAGAGCTGTCCGCTCGAGGTCATCCGCAGAGGAGAAAGTTTGCCCGTAGCTACCTGTTGCCGGGCGGCCATGTCCGATGGCCCA
>JAPYZE010003827.1:0-11978 GCA_030522805.1 Leptomastidea abnormis | reverse complement strand
GTCATTAATAAAAAGTATAAATAAAATTGGCCCCAGAAAGGAGCCTTGTGGCACACCGGAAGACACAGGAATTGGATTTGACAAAACATTTTCGACCTTTATAATTTAAGACCTTCCCTTCAAATAAGACCCAAACCAGCTAAAAAGATTTGATTAAATTCCAAGGTTCCAGAGCTTTGACATTAGTCTATTGTGATTCAAACTGTCAAAAGCCTTGGAAAAATCTGTATACACAGCATCAACTTGCCTATCATTACTAAAAGCTTCCTGAATAGTGTCTACAAAAACAAGCAAGTTAGACACTGTAGATTTACCCGATACAAAGCCGTGCTGTTGCTCAATAATGTCAGATAGAAATATCTTAGTAATTTCTTAGAGTTACATAAGACACCTTCCAACAATCAGGCATAAATCCTTTGGACAAAGATTCATCATATAAAATAAGAAGAGGATCAGCTAAATTATATTTACACATTTTTACCAATATGGATGGAACATCATCAGGCCCTGCACTGTAGGATGTTTTGGATTGCTCAATATAAGTTAAAAGCGCAGTTTTATTCAATGACAATTTAGAGAGACGCTCAACAGAAGATGAACATGACTCCTCAATGAAGTCAGATGTAGAATATACTGATGAGAAGTGAAGCGCAAAGCCTTTACAAATATCATGAACATTATCATAGGTACTATCTTTATAAGACATGCACTTAGGAATATCATTAACATTACACTTATTCTTTACAAATTTCCAAATTTTTTTTGCATTTAATTTTAAACTACATTCAGTACTTCTAATAAAGGAGTCATAATCTCTTCTAGATTGTTTAATGCACATAGCCCTAACTTTTTTAAACTCAATAAAAGCGTCCTCTAGCCCTGTACATTTCCAAATAATATGTTTCTTTTTCTTTAGTATAATCAGGTCCCTTAATGAGGAGGAGAACCATTCAGGAAAATTACTTCCAAAAATTCTTTTCTTTGGTACAAACTTATCAATAGCCTCATGAAGTACATTGTAAAATAAATTTAATTTATTATTAAAATCCTCACCACTAAGGACCTGATTCCACTGTACATTGTTAAGAAAAGAAGACACTTGCTCAAAATTGGCATTTTTATAATCCCTTATATTAAAACTATACTTATTCTCACTAATACTAAAGTTAGATATTTCAAAGCAAATATGCTGATGATGAGCATCCAAATCCATAAGCTGATCCTGATATGAATCCAAAAGGGTGACACGCTGACTGGCAAAGAGTAAATCCAATGTATATCCTTTATCTTGGTGTATCGGATATTGTTGGGACAAACCCAAAAGAGAGAAAGAAGAAGACAGGTTTGCAACACCCTCTCTAAGATTAGGAGGAACATAACCAATATACGAAGTCTCTATGCAATCACTCCCATTAGACCAGATAACATTAGGTAAATTATAATCTCCAACCACTATCACTTGATGCTCAGGATACTTCTGGGCAATACCCTCAACAGAAATTATGTGACCACAAAAAGCAGAACTAGCAAACGCAAGAGGAATGTATACAACTCCAATAATTATTTTTGAAGATGCTGTTATAACTTCAACAAAGCAATGCTCAACAAAATCACAGATTGAAACTATTGAATTAGCTTTTAAACACTTAGACACTGCTATTAACACCCCCCCCCCCTTTACTTCACCTACTAGTCTTGTCACTTCTGTCTGTTCTAAATATGTCATAATTTGTGAGACCCATTTCTTCATCATTAATATCGTCACTCAAAAATGTCTCAGTAAGTAAAATTATGTCAGGTTTAAAAACCATCTGATTTAACCGACTGCCCAGAGTATCAAGTTTGGTACATAGACCATGCACATTTTGATAGTAAAATATAATGTTCTTCTGTATCGAGCCGTCTAGTTTTTTTGTTTCTTGCCTCTTGATGATGAAGTTGTATCTGTTGAAGCACCGGGAGCATCCTTGAACACTAGCACTGGCTCACCATATATATAAGCAATTTTTTTCAGAGCATCAGGATTGGCCTTATTATAAGTCTCCAACTCAGCCTTGATTGAATTGTAATGCTTCCTCTGCATATATGTAAAATCATTGTTGAACTTTATACCTGTAGGCCAATTTTCAACATTTCTAAACACAGACTTAACTTTTTCACTTGAAGACAGAACTATCTTCAAAAGCTTGGGATTATCATTAAACTGTTTACCCACACGCATAGCATAAATAACATCCTTATTAGGTACACCAAGATTCAGAAGAGTGTCCTTTGCCCATTTCAAGTCTTCTTTCTGACCAGATCCATTTGAATACATAGGAACACCTTTAACTATGAGATTAGAAGATCTCTTGTTACGCTCCTGAAATTCTCTAAACATATCAGCAGATGTATCATGAGAAGAAGCAAGTACTTTCTCTTCAATTTTGTCAACTCTTTTATTCACATCAGCAATCTCAGTTGCTTGTCTACTAGATTTCTTATCAAGAGCAGAGATTCTCTTATCAAAGTTTTTCTCAATATTCTTTTGAATATTATCAGCCGTGTAATCCATATAGTCTTTAACTTTGATCCATAGGTCATCAAATAATTTAATTTTCCCATCACCTTTATTAATCACACTTTAAACTTCTTCAATTTCATCATCATTACTTTCACCTGAAAGTTCCTCATATTCTGAAGAAGAAGGGTCAAGTCAGGTTTTTTACAACACTTCTTAAATGACCCATTGGACCAACGTTTTACCCTCCCTGCACAACTTTTGTGATACGAAGATTTGCATCCAGGACATTGAACAAGATTTTTTTTACTAATAGGTTGTGTCTTAGTAGGACAGGATAAGCAGAAATGCTCGCTCATGATTGAAACTGCAAAGTCAGAGGTTAGAAAACCAATCCCAAAACTCCACAAAGAAAAACAGCTAGTGAGCAGTTGATTCACGCACAGATATTTTTCTATATTAAAAAGAAAACACTGTAGGCTAGAAATAATACTCCCAGAGCATTCCAAATCACAAAAAATAATCAAAAAGACAAACTCTAACGAGAGCCACGCTAAATCATAACTCGCGATTTAGGCGACCTCCCACCACCTGTGATTGTAAAATTGGGACCTGTTTTTCGTCAATGTTACATGGTAAGGTATATTAGGTATATACGCAGGTTTCGACTGACTAATTTTCCGTGATTTCAAACGCAATACTTTTATTACTTTGACTTTGAAAATTTTAACGATGACTCAAATGGATCCGATCCCTCCGCGAGTGACCCTCTCCCCCTTTCCACCGCTGGGATTCCTTGCCCCCCTACCCACTTTCTCACTCATGCGCGAAAACTGGCACCAGTCACGTGACGTCTGAGGTGTCTGCCGTTTAACGTCCGCTACTACTTGTGTGTATGGATATTTACGTGTGTGTCAGTATTGCCATCATACAATTTGTAATATTTGCATGTGGTACTGTTTTATTCGCTTGTACATGTATTTTTAGCGCCCGCATCCGACTATCAAGACCTCGACTGTGCCTCGGTGTTGCAATAGTCGGGCGGGCGTTAACAACACATGCAAAGAATCTATATAATCGTGAGACTCCGCGAAGAGCAGACGCGAGTATCGGTGCTGCTACTGGCGCCTGGCAGACGGCGGCGGCGCTGCTGACGCTTGAGTCGTATATATAGATATAGCCCTTACGCTAGTCGTAAAATCATTTATTGTAACAATTTACAATAAATATTGGGCGTATTTTCGGTCTCGGGGGAAGAAAAAAAGTATACGACAGTGAGCCAGCAAGATCGAGGCCCCGACCTGCGTTTATGACGGCCTCGGCTTCGCCTCTGCCATCCATAACACGCAGGCCGGGAAATGGACCTTTCTGGTCATGTGTTGTAATATACTATTTAAATTTTTTTTTGTGGAATTGGGCTTATATATGTTTTAATCTACATAAATTACATAAGTTTATTTTTAAAAAATTAGAAAAAAGCAGGCTTAATAAAGTAAGTGTCACCGAGTTACGCGTTCGGTACCATAACCTCGCGCTGATACGTTATTCGTAAAAAGTTGATAACTATTTTTCTATTTAAGATTACAAAAATGTTTTTCGGGATATTGTAGCTTTGATGATACGGAATAATTATTGTAAAGGAATTTTTTTCTGGATATATAAGAACTTGTTTAAAAATCAATTGGTAAATTAACAAATTAATTGTTTATAAACAAAATGCGGTATTTTTTAAAAAAAATTATTCTATTCGATTCTGCTATTATTAAATAATCTATACTCCAAATTTCATTAATTTTTATAAAGTAGTTTTTAAGATAGGACAGTTTAAAATAATTCTATGATAAAAATTAATTTGCTTACAACATTGTGAAAAATGAAAATTTTTTAATAAAAAATTTTCAGGGTGTTTTTGACGTATTAATGTATAAGATTTTGCATATTGACAATTAAATTTTGATACCAAAATTTTTAGTGTCCAATTTCACAAAATTTGACTCATTACTAAATCAAAGAAATACATTATTAAAATAGTACAGACTTCAAACTTCGATTTTCAGGAAGCCCCTCAGTTTTTTTCAAGTCAAAGTATTCAAATTTGTGTCTTGTAGAGCTTAATCATTGAAGTCACCTTTTTTTACAGTTCGAAAAAATCACGGAGCTGAATTTCACATTGCTGAGGTTCAACGTTCAACACACACTAAGTGAGATAGAAGTCGCAAATTTTGGTTTTTTGGCTTGAAAAAAATTAAGTGACTTCTTCATAGTCCTAAGTTAAATCTACCATCAGAAAAAAAATTATTATTTATTAGAGCAGAAAAAAATTGCAAAAATGAATTGAAAATTAGCCCGTTCTTCGCCTGTCTATTAATTGAGCAAATATTGCATTATTTTTATTTATTTTATTATCGCCGTACTTACAACTGTAAGTCAAATAATTACATATAAATTATCTACTATATCTACAAGACCACCTTTTCTCCTTAAAACGTTTATTTTGATCCAAAATTTACTTGAACGTTGTGTAAGGATAGCGTGTAGTTTAGCCCCAAGGAATCGTGTAGTTTAGCCCCAGAACAAAAAAAAAAAAATGAAAGTAACATAAAAATGGCTAAAGTAAATATATCGGTCTGATAAAGCAAGGTAATATAACTAACGCTGAAACTAATCTACTGGCTAATTTTCAGATTGCGGGATGTTTGCTGAAAAAAGTTATCGTTATTTTTGCTAAATCGAAAAAAATCCGAAAAACATCATTTTGGTTTTAAGATTTTGTTTTGCAGTAGGGTCCGTTTATTTCTTGGGCAAAAACTCGAGGGTGCTAGTATAATTATGCCTACTATGTTTAAGAAACACAATAAACTCATTAAAATTGAAGGAATCACGTTGTTTAGTTCAGCCCCTGTGTAGTTTGACCCTGCTCTCGTTTATATAAAGGGATTGAAAAACGAAAACAAATATGTTAACATAAACTACTTTTATTAACTTACATTAATTTATAATCAACTTTTTTTCCAATAACAATTATAAATTATTTATAATATATTTAACAATTTTTTAATGTTGAAAAAGTATTTATAATACATATGGAGTTTGTGTGTACATAAGTATTATAATACATATGGAATTAGAGGTAAGATCCTTAGTTTATTAACCAGTTACCTATCAAACCGTACGTGAAATGTAAGAATCGACGGTGTCAACAGCAATAAGAGGATCGTTACGACAGGAGTTCCGCAAGGAACAATCTTTGGTCCACTACTTTTCATTTTGTTTATAAATGATCTGTTAGTGGAAAGTGATGACTTTACCATCATATGCTATGCTGATGACACTGTTATACTTATAGATGCAAAAACTTGGAAAGAAGCTGAGAAGAAAATGAATAAAAGCTTAAAGCTTGTTGAAAACTAGTTAGCCCTCAACAAATTATCACTTAACACAAATAAAACAGTATATATAACATTCGGCAATTATAAGGATAGTGTCCCTTGCGAAACTAATTTCTATATACCCAACTCAACTAAAAAGAGTGGAATACTGTAAATATCTTGGAATTTTTATAGATTATAATATGAAATGGGATAAGCATATAGAATATATAATTAATAAAACTAAATATTTAATTTGTGTGTTTAAAAAATTATCGAAAGTAATGAATACCGACACACTACTGATTGTTTACTATGCAGTTTTTCGTAACATTGCTACCTATGGTATCATAGCGTGGGGAGGAGCGTACCAAAAGAGTTTACAAGTACTTCAAAGATTACAAACAAGAATAATAAATATAATAAGTAAAAACACATTCTTAGAAGAAAAATATCCCCTTAGTATTACACAAACTTTTAACTTGGAATCATTATATTTTAATTATGGAAATTTAAATAGACAGTTTACACAAAATAATTTAAACACCCGAAATAAATTAATCAAACACCCAAAAGAAATAAAACAATAAGTAATAAAAACAATTACATAATAGCTATCAGAATTTTCAACCAACTGCCTTCTAATCTAAAACATATAGTCAACAAGAACAACATAAAACAAAAACTCAAAAATGGATTAGAAGCAATCTT
The DNA here is from genome assembly GCA_030522805.1 of Leptomastidea abnormis. Taxonomy (NCBI): domain Eukaryota; kingdom Metazoa; phylum Arthropoda; class Insecta; order Hymenoptera; family Encyrtidae; genus Leptomastidea; species Leptomastidea abnormis. The sequence continues at coordinate 5,399 of JAPYZE010003827.1, read as the reverse complement.
CTGAACTGTTCGGAAATTTTCAACAAAAACAACAATTTTTTTGACGACAAGGCTTTATTTCCACTTACTGAAAGCTCATTTTCTACATTGGAAGTCCATGGGAAAGTGGACGGGACAGATAGGTGAAAATTAGTCATTAGAACATTTTTATGTAATCAAGGTAAGTTTCTTCTACATTTCAAAAGATCACATAGCAGAATATCGGAATACAACTGGAACAAAATTGAAGAAAAAATGAACCCAAAGTATCTACAACTTATACAAAATAGTGTAGATACTATTTTAAAAACAACCATTAACACAAAATCAGACAATAATAGTATTAATCTCGATCAAATTAGAACTATGAATAACGGATATCCAAATCAGCCTATTGTTAAAGACTGCATTTATTGTGGCAATAAAAAAATAAATAATATAAAACACATTCATTTTATTACAAGTGAAAAAAGTATTGAGCAAAATTACCGAATAATAACACCAACAGAGGATATATTTTCTAAAATAGAAAACATTGCAATGACTAATGGCACAAACACACAACTTTTGATTAGAAAAAGAATTGAGAACAACAAATTACATAGGAAAACTATACGCCTACCAAGGCGTATTATATTTTGATAGAGGTCACCAGGGCAAACAGACCTTCACAAACTCAGTATACTTTTTGAGTTGGCAACCAAAAAACAAGAATATAGTATTAGATGATATTATATTCACATCAAACTGCTAATGTTCATCCTGGACTCAACATAAACAAATGTTTCCACGCTATAGTTACGTGTGCCAAGGGATTAACTTGCCCCAAAAGACTGAACAATTTTGAAAGGTATAAATATGCCAAGTCATGCAATGCTTCTACAGATCTCTTTTCAACAGCAAGAGAATATCAAGAGAAAAGAATGGTTGTTGTATTAATAATACCTTAGTTTGTAAGTTAGTATATAAGTTAGCTATGTAAGGTATCTTTTGTACAAACCAGCATACAGGAGTATTTTATATCCTCTGCTGGATTGCGTTTTGCAATGTAATAACGAAAAATTTTGTAATTACTTGGTAATAATAAATAAATAAATATTTGGCCAAAATAAAATTTGCTTATAAATTATAACAATCTTTTAAGCAGTTTTAATTAATATTATATCTCTTTGTAGCCGTACACTTGGTAGTTATCATGGTAGCACCTTTAGGTGGCATCGACTCAATTAAATGGCAAATTCTTTTTTCAACATTATTTTTTTATTCTTTTTGTACTTTTTGTCATAAATCAGTCTTATTGCTACAAGGAATTCTTACTTTTGATTCTTATCATAGGTGTTCTAATGATTCTTACTTTTGATTCTTATCATAGGTGTTCTATTGGATTTAAGTCTAGAGATTGATGTTCCCAATCCAAAACACTGAGTTTTTTGTCGTGAAATACTCTTGCAGTAGCTTAGATTTACGTTTGGCCCAGTTATCTTATTGAGATATCTATTCAATAGGCATATTTTGACAAGAGTATGAAAGCATATGCTAGGATAAAATATTTTTATACAATCCAGCATTTATTTTACCTTTAATTTTCACTATTGGACCAACACCTTGCTATAAAATTACACCTCTCAGCATGTGACTGGCTTCCCTGTGCTTTACAGTTGGAATTTTATATTAAGAATCAAATCTAGATGAATATTTTATTCTTATAAGCTTATATATTTATAAATATTTTTTTATTTTTATTTATTTATTGAAAACAGTATACGAGCCGTGGCTCTTTTACAAAATGATAGAATATAGTAGATTTTTACAGAGTTACATGTTTAGATATTAGGAATTATAATAAAATATAAAATTCGCTTATAAAATACATGTTTAATAATCAAACTTAAACAATAACAATTTTATTATTATATTAGTAAGAGTTAGAATTAGGAGAGGGCTAACATTGAACTTAGAAGTAACTAGTTAATGATGAATTGACAAATAGCGTTAAAGTAGTGTCTTAAAAGTACCAATACGCACTTCAGTACGGATTTGTAAGGGAAGAGAAATTAAATAATCTTGAGATGCGAGGCACTACTGAATAGTAATGATAAATAATCGGTGTTAGAATTTAATTCAGATATGGTTCGGACATTTCGAATATTATACGGGATTTCACGTGTTGATAGTAATGAGGTAAGTTCTATAGATTTAAAAAGATTTAAATTAATTTTAAAGGCACATAAATAGTCATGATAGTTATAAATAGTGGACAGACCAGGGATATCGAATTTATCATAGGCTTTTTTGTAATCATGTTCAATGTATGACATAGGTTCTCCAATTTTGAAACATAAAATGCGTAACAGCTTGTGTTGAATTTTTCCAAGCTGGTTTAGCAATGTAGAAGTGGATGATGGTAGACGGGTCCCGAAAATCAATTGTTGTCTTACGTATAAAACCAAGGGTTTTTAAAGCTTTGTTGGAGATCATATTAACATGATTAGCGAAAAATTCTTACTTTTGAAAAATTTGATAAAAATAAGATACCTAAGTCCATTATGTCTGTTACACCCTATGCAGTTCAGCCGAACCAAGAGAGTACTCAAATTCTGTATGTGGTTTTCTTGAAAGAGATAACGTGGCATTTATTAACGTTGACAGACAGAGAGTTAGACACAGACCATGGCATAAGTGCATCTAGACTACTTTGGAGTTTCATTGCATCAGAGATGCAAGTAACCTCAGTGAACAACTTAACGTCATCAGCGTAAATCAGCATACGGATACCAGTATGTAACACTGATGTTATATCATTGATAAAAATTACGAATAATATTGGTCCCAAATGGGAGCCTTGGGGTACACCAGAGGTGACTTCAAAAAAGTTGGAAATCTGACCTTCCAATCGTACGGCCTGTGTCCGTCCAGATAGATAAGAGGCTATCCATTGTAATAGCCTGTCATCTATACCGAAGTGTTTTAGCTTGTAAAGGAGTCGATTATGACAAACTCTATCAAAGGCCTTGGAAAAGTCAATGTAGACTGAATCAATTTGGTTACCACATACTAACGAGTTTACAATGAAGTTGCTATATATTATTAGGTTGGTTATAGTTGAATATCCTTTGATAAAGCCATGTTGATGGTCATTGATTTTAAAAAGGTACGTATCAGTGATGTACTCTGTCACTAGGTAGTCAAGTAGTTTACTGAGGGAATTGAGAACAGATATAGGTCTATAGTTTTGAATATCATGATAATCACCACCTTTATGAATGGGTATGATAAATGAGGATTTAAATTGGGTTGGAAAGTAACCCATTGATAAAGAACGATTAAAGAGTTGTAAAAGTGGACCTTCAATTACTGACCAACATTTGTTCAGGAAAAAATGAGGTATATTATCTGGACCAGAATTGACAGAGTCATCCATAGACATAAAAGCTTTCTTTAGGGAGGATCGAGTAATGGTAAAAGGATTTGGTGAATTAGTACTAAAGGAATGACAATAAGTATCTTGGTTAGGGCTAGAGAAAATAGACCTAAAATGACTAGCAAATAAACTAGCAGCCTCAGACGCATTGGAGGCTCTAACATCTTGTAAGTAGAAAGTGGACGGAAAGCTGTTACAATTTTTATTTTTGCTGACAAAATTCCAGAAAGCTTTAGTTCTCTTTTTTAAATTAGATTCAACTTTATTTATTTATTTATTTATTTAAGAATTAGACGGGCTTAGACGCCCTTTACATGGATTACACAATAAAATAAGGTGAAATTCAATATAACTACAATAATTTAACTTTAGAAATATAATTTTTATAAAGACTACGCGAGAGATGGAAGCAAGATGCTCTAAGTTTCTCAAATTCTATATACGCAGACAAATGATCAGTACGCTTTCACTCACTGAGTTTAGTCTTTTTGTCTATAACTAAAGACTGAAGACTTTTATTGTACCATGGAGGAAACTGACAGGGAGAATGGTTGGCCAAAGGTACATAAGAGGTTATTACAAAAGATAAAATGTTGTTAAATGAATCAAGGCAACAATCAAGGTCATTTTAAGCCAACACAGAATCCCAATTAGCTTCCAGGCAACGTAAAATCACATTATAATCAGCCTTATGGAAATTTCTACGCTTATTTATAGTCTTTAAAGAGTCACTAGTAACACTGCACTTTATTTCAAACAATCCTGGTATATGATGAGTATCACATTTTATTAGTTGATCTTGAACTGGAATACTATTAACTGTAGACTGAGAGGCGAAGAGTAGATCTAAAAAGTACTGCTTGGTTGGATAGAGAGGGTAATGCTGCTATAAGTTATGGAGTGACACGATGCTTGACAATGTAGACAAATTTGATTTGTTATCAGGATCCAGGTATGCTGAGGTACACACTTCACCATTATAAGACACATGTGGCAGATTAAAATCACCACATATTATATCATCACTAGCATAGGGTGCAGCAAGAGAGGCCAGTTTGTCTGAGATTTCATTAAATACATCAGTATTGGATGAAGGAGGTGCATCAGCAGCAACCAGAAGAAAGTTGCGATGAGACATGTGTATATTAAGGAATAAAGATTCAGAGATTGATCCATGGTCCAATAATGTAGAGTGAATAGGCTTTTTTACAGCAACTAAAACACCTCCTTCTCGCAACTCAGAGTTATTTGTTTGGTGTCTGTCAAAGCGATGAATTGTGTAATTAGTTAATTCCAGTTCAGATGATGATATGTCACTCTTTAGCCAGGTCTCTGTGAAAATGATGATATCAGGAAGAACTGCAAATTGAGTAAGTCCAGAGCGTAGATGAGACAATTTATTTACCACTGAATACATATTCTGAACATAAACCTGGAGATAGTTTTGTAAACTTGTTAGTTTTTTGAAGAACTGGAAGCTGATGTTGTAGTCGAATCTTTTGGAGGACAAGCAACAGCCTTAGGAATTCCATCAATGTATTTTACCATAAGTTGCTGTTTATCTGGGTTGTTCATATTAAAATTTTTAACAGTATCAAAAAGAGCGTTGAGATGCTTTATCTGCATTTTAGTTTTATTAGAGGAAACATTTATACCTTGTGGTAGCAGGTCCTTAAATCCTAGAACTGTGAGAACATCTCTCTGAGAAGAGAGTACTGCAAGTAAAGGACGAGCTTTATCTGGCTTTCTAGAACCTAGTCGACGAGTAGTAAATGTCACTTCATCAATAGAAACAATTTTAGATAAAATGTCTGAAGCAGTAGTATGATCCTTGGATGAAGCGTTAGAGTCAGATGGTTCAGGAACATTGTGGATAAGTATGTTGTTTATGCGTCTCAGTTAGGGCTCTTACTTAAAACCGACTGACCGGTTAACCGGTTATCGGTTAATCGGTTTTAACCGGGTTGTACAACGGGTAGTCGGTTTGAACGGTTTTTCG
>JAPYZE010003826.1:0-11981 GCA_030522805.1 Leptomastidea abnormis | reverse complement strand
GACAGAGGGAGAGAGAGAGAGAGAGAGAGAGAGAGAGAGAGAGAGAGAGAGAGAGAGGAGATTTCTAAAATTTGACGACGTATAATATAAGTTTAATACATGGATTAAAATACCTAATTACTTCTAAAGATGAAGTTGTCTAAATTCATTTAAAATTTTGTAAGTTATTTTATGCAAACTAAGGGAATATATAAAACGGGTTCGCTTATACTTATAATAAATTGCTCTTAAATTTACTAAGCATAATAATATTAAATTTTGTTAACAAATGAATCCATGAAAAACATCATTGAACATAAAATTAATTTTAATATCATAAAGATCATTTAATTATTGAGGAAATCAAAGAAAACAAATGTTCATACAAAACTGCAATATATTTTATAAAAAATAACAAATGATATACTTTATTTTATATACAATATTATAGTACAGTTATAATACATTGCTTGCAGTAATTTTAAATAATTGTTTTTCTAAACTCTATTATTTATTTAAAGTTTTTTTAACTTTTAGTATTTTTTTCTTATTCCAAGGAACTTTTTTCTTTGTGTTATTACGGATTTTCGAACGCACTATTTCTTTTAATCCTCTTCTTTTATTTTTAAATTCTTGCTCTTCGTGTACAGATGAAGTTTTAAAAAAATTTTTTGCTTCTAAATTTTACATAAAAAATTTGAATATCGTTATTATTCAATAATTAATAAAATCTATGAATTTCTTACCTTCAAAACGAGTATCATTATTTGTAAAGAAAAGTAAATCATTTTCTTGTTGAGTTAGTACAAAATCAAACTTGTTAGAGGTCTTATTTGTTTCTTCATCATATTCACCATCAGAAGAATCATATTTAAAAGGATTCTTAGTACTAAAATTTATGTTAGAAATTTTATTATTTTGATTGCTATTGGATTCTCCACTCATTTTATTTTGAACTCCACATTTGTTATCACAAAAATCATGTTTAGAATGAGTATTGTTCTTACTATCATTGTCTAAAGCCAAATATTTTTTAAAATTAGTACAATTACTTAATACTTAAATAGTAATAAATAAGTATAAAAATGTTACCATCTTCTATAGGAGCACGGTCACAAGCTTTTAATAAACTAAAACCACCATTATTTGTTCCAATGTCAATTTTCTTGATGTCAAAAAATATTTCTTCTGATCTTGGGATAGGTGGAGGAGCTTCTTCTTTTTTTTCATCTTTTTTCTTGACTCTTTTCTCCTTTTTAGTTGGTTCAATTGTTACTTCAAAATCTTGGTGATTGTTTGCTGTAGGATCATACCTTACCATTATATTTTTTCTAAAAAAATTTGAAATTGCTTAATAAAAGATATATATGAACTAGTCAATGCATGTAGTAAATATACAATGTACTTTTCTGATGAATTTCTAGTAGGATTACTTGATTTTTCAATACTTTTACCCAATATGCCTTTTAAAATGTCAAGTTGCCATTGTTTTTCATCTATTACTTCTGAATCCTTTTGTTTACTGATAATTTTAGGGTTATCTTCATTTTCACTTTCATCTTCAATAAAACGTTCATCAAGGACAAATCTTTTATCATAAGAAGCATTTGTTTGAAATTTCATCAACTAGAAATTTAAGATAGAATAGATTTAATATCATTAAAAGTACATCACTTAATTTCATTAAATAATTTTCTTTTTTAACCTTTTGTTTTATGTTAGCTTTTGCCTCTAGCTCTTCTTCATTCCAATTGATTTCTTCATTATTATCCTCATCATCATCATCAAAAAGAGTTTTACTTTTTTTCGAAAAATTATTATTTTTTTCTACTAAATCATCCAACTTGATATCATCATCAAATATGATTTTATTATTTATATTACTATTGTCCTAAAATAAAATTCATCATGTAATACAAATGTTAAATATAGTGATACAATAATTCTATTTATTTAAAAAATGCAGGTCTTTTACTTACAACAGATTTTAATGCATTACGTATGGTTTGCTCTTGAGCTTTAAAAATTTGTCGTTTTTGTTTTAACGACATTAACCTTTTTCTTTCAGATTCATTAATTTCAGATTTTTGTGAAATTTTTGAAGTATTCAAGTTGTTATTTGTTTTGCCTGCTCTATCAATTTTTTGGTTAATAAATTTCTTTTTGAGATGTTCTTTTTCTGATGCAGATTCATCCCACTGTTTTTCGTTTAATTTTTCTGTCTCAAATTTCTGTAACTGATTTAATTTTTCAGAATGATTATGTTCAAAATTTTGTTTCTCTAAGGTATCTACATCTTTGTGTTTCTTATTAAATTTTCTTTTTACAACATGAAAATCTGCTGATAAATCCTCTTCAAAAAATGTTTTGTGATTATTTTGAGAAGAATTGTGTAAATTGTCAGGTAATGTTATTTTTATATTATTCTGAATTTGTTCTGTATTAAAATTTTGCTTTAATTTGTTTTCTTCCCTTTCTCTTTTTAATCTCTCCAAAAAACTTTCCTTAGCTAGTTCTACTGTAATTTCAAATCCATCAATTCTTTCACCATTGAGTGCTCCAAAACCTACAATAAGTGAAATAGGTATGAATTAATTTTGATTAATAAGAAGTTGTTATTAACAAAGCCCTTACATGTGTACAATTTTTTATCAGTTGTAGTAACGTTGATGAAAGCAAATTTATGAATTTGATCATCAAGATCTTTTTTCTCTTTTAAATCAATTTTATTCACTGTCAAATATTTTTCGAATCTGCCTTTGATATCTGATTCTTTAATATTTAAAGGCAAATTTTTTACAAATAGTCTAAAATCTTTTTCCATGTTTCTAAAAATATAAATTATTTTGTTATTATTTTTTCATAAAAATTTTAAACTAAGTATAAGACATACCTGACGGATGCTTATATTATTAAAAAATTTAATTTTAACTAAATCTTGCTATTTATTACAAAATAATAATAGACCACGATGAGGCACTTACACGTGTGTCGTGTATCTTGAAAGCGATATTTCCGATATAGAGGTTATAAACAATACGGTACGTCGCATGAGTAAAGTACATACATACGTAACGTATAATATAATGTATAAAACTGTAAATATGTTTCTACATCAAACAGCGCGGTAGTATTTAAAGAAAAAAATTTTAATTATATTCAAATATTTTTTAAAGAACATTAAACTATCGCTTGTTATATTACAAAGGATTTAAGGTGAAATGGTGTAAATATATGAAGAAATACGAAGAAAAAAATTTATTTAAACGTAATTTATAATTATAATATTAATAATATTGCATTAAAAAAAATACTTTAAATACAATAATAAAAACAAATAAGTTAATATCGATACATATAATTTAAGTATTGACGCATTATTACAGTATTAAGATTAACTACGTAACAAATGATATATTTTCGACGAGTTCACATAATATGATTTTGTTACTATTATAAAAAACACTACATTTAAATATAAAGCACCAACAACGGTTTTTTAAAAATGTATTTTACTCTTTTTAACTTAATTGTTTTTTAATGGTTATTTTGAAAAAATACGTATATTATATATCTACAGTAAACTCAAACACGCTCATTTGGCTCGTGAAATGTCAAAATAGTATATATAATAGTTTTATACATCCATCTCTTGCATATAAATAAAGAAGCACTTTGGTTACTCATTTCCATCCAACGACCAGCATATACAACTAACTATCGCATATTCGCATACAGCCTTGTGCGAAGTTTAAACAAAAATCGGCTCCGATCGTATTAGAGAAACGTCGTCCGCGCGACGGTAAGCCTGTCACGCGTCCTGGATACACGAAGATAAATAAGTTCCCTCATTCTCTCTTTTTCTCTCTGATTTGGCTGAAAATTTATAGAGCGACGATGCGTGTAAATTGGTGAACGAGGTAGGCGGTGCAGCCGAAAATCAGTGACAGGTGGATAGGCAATTCTGGACTGGAAGAGACCGACGGGAGAGTACCGTCTTCGCGTTTGTTCGCCTTTATGCAGACATCACCGCACTGCTCGTCCTCGCACAGGTCGCACAAAGTTGTCATCTTTGGTTCGTAGAACACCCTCGCTTTCCTTGCTAAAAATCGTAAATTATATTTTGTAAGTATTATTATTATTATTAATATTTGTTTTATTTGTATTTTAAAAATTGAAATTCAATGACAACGGTAATTACTCTAATGGCTTACATGAATCATAGTAATCGTAAATCGACACAGGAACAGGTTTTTGCTTGGCTACTTTGTGCGTTCTGAATGCCGAGACTGTAGGACAGTATTCTTTGTCATGGACCATCTAATTTTAAAAATCATAAATGGTGGTTTTTATTAACAATATGGACAAATAAGAGAGTATATGAAGTCAAAGCAAAAACTCTGTACAAACCTTGTCAAAATACAAAACGACCATAGTGTCGCCGTTTTTGGTCTCGACTCGTTTGACATTTTGCGACAATTCTAAACTTGGCAAGGCATCTTGATCAACTGTAAAACCAGAAGGAAAACTGACTTCCATAACAGCCATGTTACTCTCGTTCGCTTCTTTCGTGGGAATAAAACTAAAAAAACAAGGCCGATTATCAAGAAATAAATTTAATAAATACGGTGGGTTTTATTAAATTTTAGCAATAGTAAATAAATTTAATACCCGGAACAAATTGAAAGTTGCAGATGATCGTTGGTAGATATCGTGTCAACCTGGGGATCCAAAGTGAAAAGTGGAAAAGCTCCGGTCACGTTGAGATTGTAACGAGAAGAAACTTGTACGAGCGCAAATCCTGTTCCCGATGCGGTAATATTGATCGCGCGTGTCCTTCCAAGTAGCTAAAAAGAATATTAGAATAATAAAAATAAAAATAATAATAATCATAAAACATCATAAAAATCATAGTAATAAAATACGTCACTGGAATAAAGTTGAGGAATAAAAGAAAAATCGATAAATTTATTATAGTCTTACAATGTGCTTCTGTACAATCATGAAATTCCTCGAGTTGATATTGATCTCTTTTTGCTCGCCAGCATCGGTAGTGATCTTGACCTGTACGTCGTAGACGTTGGTCCTGAGCTTTTCGCCCATCTTGGCGAGCGCGTACAGACCGACAACCGTGTCCTGGGTGGAGGCGAATCCTCCCTCGACGTTGCGCTGCTTCAGCATCCACTTCATGATGGCCGTGGCGTCGGTAAGCATGCCGCGCCTCAGATAGGCCAAGAGCGCGTACGAGGTCATCTCGACGTCGACGCCCCGAGCTAGAGCGTGCCAGGGGTTCTTGCTGTCCTCCTCCGGGACGGGCTTGCTCCACCACTTCAAGCCTTCGGCACGGCTGATGTTCGCTCGGGCCTCGAGCTGCCTGAACGCCTCGTCTTCGTACGCGTTGCGCGCGAGACCGAGCACGTACGTGCAGACGCTCAGCGCGTAGTTGTCCTCCAGGTCTTGCATGTTCCTCACCACGTAGTCCACGCCCTTGTAGATTGCGTTGCGGTACCGACCGTCGATGCTCTGCGGATTATTATTTTTATAATCAAATCTTTGTTTATTTGATCGCGGGAAGTTTATTTCACTGAGTTAGCTGGTAGGATTAATGGATATACGTTTGATCGCTCTTTCATTTAGCGAGAAATTTAATTTTTTCTCCAAATTTTTCGTAAAATGGTTTTAATTCTCGTTCAGCAAAAATTATAATTTTTTTGTATAATTTTCAGCAAAAAAATAAAAAAAATATCAATCTTAAACAAATATATCTAAAATCAATCCTTTTAACATTTTAAACAAGCTTTGCACTTTTTCGAGACTCGGCTTTTGGTCTGCGATGGACTGTATGATTGATCGCACGATTCTACCAGACATATTCTCGCTCTCTAACAATGTACACAACAGACTTGTAGGTGAGTTGAATAATTGTTACAAACTTATTATACATTAAAATCCTAGGTGGTCCATACTGGATGCCACTTTTTGAAAAACTCAAAAACTCTTTTTTTAAAAGAACGTAGATAAGGTCACGAAACTTTTTTGCTATTAGAAAAGTGGCCAACGCACAAAATTTTTTATAATTGAAAAAAAAAATCGATTAGACTTTACCTCGACTTCCAAAAAGGCGCTGAGAACGTAAGCTGTCAAAGCCAGGCCTTTTGCAGCTCCACCTTGCATGTCGCGATGGCTCACCGTTCCCACCTCCGGGAAACTCCCGTTAGCTGCCTGCTTTTCGGCGAGCCAACTTAATGCGTCCGACACAATTTTTTCGTCCACCGTGATGTATTTTTCTGCTTGCTTGAACGATTTTGCAACGAAAGCCGTCAGCCTGCGTTGCGGTATTTGATCGATTAATAAAATAACGTATTATATGTTTAGATATTTAGGAGATGGGATGAAAAATTAATATTGTAGAATATACCATGTGCTGCCACTTGCATCAGACTTTCCAAAGGCACTGAATGAACCGTCCTGATGTCGGTACGTCAACTCCTGCTGGTAGCCGATTTCGAGGTACCTCAGGGCTTTGCTTTCGATTGCGGGGGACAGTTGATTTGTATTCTAAATTTTAAAAATAATTATTTATTCAATCATTAAAAAAATAACAAATCTAATTATTTTCAATTATTTTTCCATCCGTCCTTTTATTTTTAATTACCTTCAAGTATTCTAAGATCACAATATTTGGCACAAAGTTGAGCATATTCTGCTCGCCACATCCAAATGGCATTTTTAACAATTTAGCGAGGTTCGGTATACTCGGCCCCAAGATGTCACCTTTAAATAATTTTTATTAGTGCAGGTATGTCTCAATTCCGACCTTGTAATTTTTTTATAAATTTTGTTATTGTTTAATAATAATAATAATAATAATCATCAGATTGAATTATTATTACCTACGGCCGACACTTCAACATAATCGGAATCTTGAACGAAGTACCTTGGAATGTCGACGGTAACGTTTGTCTTCAGTGAATCATCTTCTCTCAAATCAACAAAGACTACTTTATTTCTGTATTGAGTTTCTCCTTCAGCCTATTAAAATCAATCGATCAATCAAGTTTTTTATAAAGAAAATTATTTTCTTTTCATTTGAAGATCTTATTAAAATAATTGATAAAAATAATATATGTAATTTAACCTTGACGAGAAGCGGGTACTCGACGCTATCACCAGCCATAACACTAGTGGCTTTAGCTTTAATCGTAACGTGATTAAGTTTCGTTGGGACAATCATAAAGGAAACACTTTGCGCTGAGTTAGCCGGAACGAAGATCTTTTTCGTTCGATACAATTCTAAACCTAAAAGTAAAATAATGAATTATTGAAAAAAATGTTTAGCAATAAATTTTGGTGAAAATGTTATGAGTTTGTAGAAGACAACATATTATAGCGTAGTATGTACATACGTTTAGTTTCATGAACTTCGTTGGATACCTCGGCAAATTCAAAGTCACCGTTATTTTCCAGTACCACTTCTACCGTTAAATCTTTGCTCAAGTAATTAAAAACCACAATCGGGATAGCAACTATTTCACCTCGGATTACGGAGTAAGGCAGATTCATCGATAGGAAGAATGGCTTGAATACTTTCAGCTAAAGCACAACGCACGTAAGATTAACAATAGATTTTATAAAAGATAAACGTTGCCATTGATATTGTTGTAAGACTAATATATTATATGGATTTATACCTTTCTTGGCGCTTGCATGAGGCCAAGTCCATAAGTTGGGTCTACCGAAAAACCAGTCAGTACCCAAGACGTGATGCTGTCGGGAACTGTTCTTCGAATCACGGTTTTACCTTCGAAACTACATTTTAAAAAAGATTAAGATATTTTTCATAAATAAATTAGGTTGCCTGCTTGGTTTTATATTGCTGGAAAATAATCCAATGATCCAAAAAAAAAAAAAAAATTAAAGGAATAAAAAGTATATTTTTACAGAGAAAAAATTGAAAAATAATCCTAATAGACATGCACCAGTTACAAGAATTTTGTCCAAATAATACTATATCAATTTCAATGTTTAATCTATATGTGTGTATTCTTATATATACCAGATAGACTTTATTCAGATAGAAAAAATTGTACAAAAAAAGAGATGTAACCAAATTAAAATCACTCATTCACGTTATAAAAAATTATAAAGTGTGCTTTAATATGTTTTGATGCAAAAATTAATATTGATTAAATGTATTCACAAAATATACACGTATATAGGTGTGTTTCAATGAGATAATCATAAAGTAGAATATGAAAGAAATGTGCGCGCACAAGCACTTTTCTTAAGTGTATGAATTTCAACATAATGTACACAAAACAAACTGAATAAAAAATTTTGATAAAAAATCCATGTAATATCTTCAATAAAATTAAATGAAATGTTTAAAATTTAACGTAAACAATTTTTTTGTAGATATTTGGTTTTAGTATGATCGTAAGATTACAGTAGAAATTAGGTATATTAGAAGAATTTATAACGTCATGCCGTAACGGTCTCGACTGTTTCTACTTAAACATTCTTACAGCATTATTCAGCAACGTTGCATACCGACAGCGCGATAGGATTAAGTCATATAATGTGATTTGATATAATGGATTGTTTCATCAAAATTTTTGTATTTTTGGAAGCAATGGTACAAAAAATATCGCTTGCAAGGACAGCGAAAGATGCGAATGTAAAGATAAAAATAAATAAGGTGGAATGAAAGAGCGAAAGATGGAGAGATTTGAGTGATAGAAGAAAGAAAGAGAGAGAGAGAGAATACGCTTAGATAAATATACCCTGAAGACATGTTTGAGAAAAGCCAAGTGTCTGAGATGTCATGCATAAGGAAAACACGGGGCCTCCATCGGGCCAGTGGCACGTAAGAGAAGGCGTAGCGGCCGGCCCAGGCTGGCCGCGTGGCGAATCTGTGCTTAACCGGCGGCCCAATGTCCGGCCGCAGCGTCGATATTGCCAGACCAGCTGCCGACGAGCTGCCGCCCCTCACCCTATCGCTGTCCAGTTGTGCTGTAATGTGCCAACTCCGTTCCTTACCAACCTTCTCTACATATACTTATATATTATACCTTATACTCAATCGCCTTTCTCTCGTCGCGGCGTTATAACGCTCTTTTTTGTATCTTATTGTTTATGATTAATCCTATTTACATTTATAAGCTTTTTATCCAAATTATGAATATCAAATTTTGATCAATTTTAACCGCTTATTTTCTGAGTGTGTACAGATGACTCAACGACTTTACCAATAGATGAATCAATCCTGACCATAATTTTATTTTTTGTCCACCAGTTTATCAAACATCAAATCTTGTTTAACAACTGATAAATTTTATTGCAAGTGAAATAAATTGAGATTAGAAAGTTCAGGATGAAACTCTTTTTGGTATAATCGCCAAGATTTTTGCTCGCGTTGTTGAATTCTACATAATTTTAATTTTAAAAATTAATCCATTTTTAAATTTTATTCTAAAACCACGTGATTATTCTAAGACAATCGCATTACGAATAGATTGGCGACACCGAAACTTTATAAGTGGATAAAAAATTGATGTTAGTATAGATTAATTCTACAACCAAATGTTAGATGAATATTATGTAAGTTATTATATTTACAAGAGGTTGATTAATGTATTTAACCAATCCCAACAAACTTCCCAAATTTGTATGTACCATTATAAAAAAAGCCTACTAGCGGTTAATTAATAAGCTTAAACGAGATTTATGAACATTAATAATTACGCAATATGAAAAAGAAGAAAAAGAAAAAAAATATGATAATGGAGAGATGATGGAATTAAAGATTTTCGGAATTACCGGGTGTCGACCGCCTCCCAAATCCAAGTTTCAGGGAAATTCTTGCGGACTTTTAGTTCTGCTGTCGGTCCGGTAAATGACATTGGGCTTGGTGCACCAGCAGCAGCAAACGCAAAAGAGTCCAAACTATTTCGGTAGTATACTATGCATATACACATAAGCCTCATCGTTAGATCTTACAATTTTATGTGCCAGTGTATTTTTTTATTTTAATGGATTTTTATGGCTGTAGCGATTTTGCATTAAATTAGAAATAAATAAATAAATAAAAAATAAAAAATTGATCTTTGATATAAAGCCCACCAATAATTCACTTGATTTACTTGGATTTTCAAATTTACAGCAGTTTTATTAAGTTTACATTATTAGCTATTATTGTAGACTCAGTGTCTGTGGTGTTTAATTTGTTACTTGTTGACTGGGACCGAACTTAATTTAAACCTCCAACTTTAGTCTACTTAAATTTAATTTTGCAGAACGTCATAAAAATCTGCTTATCGGCTACGGAGAGGCTATTTCAATTTGTTATACCGTACACTGATAAATACTATTCGATAAAATGTGATATATATATATATATTATGATAAATTAAATGATGATAGGTATGATGGACGAGCACAATGCGCTTTGCGACATTAGTAAATATATTATTTTTGTTTATTGCTTGGTGTTTAATGCGAGCGTTAGTTTACTTACTTAGCTGCGGGTTCTCGTGTAGATACGCATTTGTCAGCACCACGGTACCCATTTTCTGCAAGCAAGAATAAATATTTTTACGATTTTTCAAATTGACATTACTAATTTACGAAAGAGTAGTTTAAAACTTACTCGAAAAACTTCCTCGGTACTTGCAGAGCCAGGTCTTATCCATGCATGACCAAAATTATCATCTCCGTAGAAAGCTGCTTCATTTGTATCATAAGACATCAATTCTTTACGCACTTGATCCTAAAATTGTACAATAAAGAATAAGTAAAGACAAAAAAAAAAATTTTGAATTGACATTGAATTTAGTGAATAATTTGATTATTACGTAAGAAATATCGTTGCCTGACTTTAACAAAAGCGATCTTTGATCTACACCCAAGAGACCAACGTAAGAATTTGGTTTAGCCATGATTGTAAGATCGACATTTTCACCGGGTCCAACTTCATCGGGTACAGTTTTAATATCAACCTAAATAAAAGCAAATTAGAAAATTATTTACTCTTATTGCATTATAGGAAATAAATTTGTTAATTATATTACATAATTTAGAAAAAAAAAAATGACTTACGAAATTCTGTAGGGTTCCATCGAGCTCTACATCCAGGGAATCAGCCACAATTTCGCCGTCATCTCTTACATAGTAAACTAGTACGTGAGCAACAGGAGCCATGACGTAGGTAGCTAAGAAACTAAAAAATACAAGGTTTATTTACAATATATACATATAACAAATAGCAATAAGAGGGATAATTAAATGAATTAAGAAATAATCACCGGAACGTAGCGGTGTAACGATCAGAAATTTGAATTGACGCAGCGTTCAAAACATCCCCACGACCAAGAATTTGGTAGCTAAGATATTTCAATGGTACGGTAGAGTTGACTTCGATTTCTACGTACTCGTTCACCTGTAGAATTTGGAGAATTTTGTTTTTTTTTTTCAATTTCTCAACTAATATTATATTCAAATCATGAATTTAATTTGAAAAAAGAAAAAGAAAATTATAAAAATTACACACGGTAGGTTTGTCAGTTCGAAGCATCGCCTGGATATAAGTCTCACTCCTGGAGGTAGCCGGATTGGTGGAGGGGAACCACTCGTGAAGATTCAGATATTGCGCCTATGTTCATTAAATGTAATAAAAATATATCGCCAGGAAAAAAAAGATGAACGTAAATAGTAGCAGCTATCCTAGTAGCAGGTATAGTAGTTTGGTTTGATTTACCTCTATTCTAAGGGGTCGGAAAATCCTGTCGGGCATCGAGAGAGGCGGATAAAAGTCAAGCTCGATCATGCCGTTTTTATCGAGCATTCTGGTCATGTTGTTGAGATTGTCCTGGTCGTAGGTGTAGCCGTAAGATATGTGCACGGGATTGGTGTTGTCGATGACGGGCGAGCCATCGTGATACGTGACTTTCAACTACATCGAGAAAGATGAAAAATAAGCGTGGTATATATATATATATATATAT
>JAPYZE010003825.1:0-12705 GCA_030522805.1 Leptomastidea abnormis | reverse complement strand
TTAGGACTTGGGATTCTTTCATTGTATGCCAAAAGGACCCAGTATACCAAGTTTCATCAAAATCCGTGACCCGCATACTGTGCACTCTCCTTGTTAGATGGTATATAAATGTTTTAAAAATATAAAGTATAATGCTTAATTGTATCAAAAAATTTTTATACATATATACAAACGTATATGGTTATAATTTAGAAACGTTACTTTAATATAAATAATTTAAATTTATTATGTAATAACATAACGTACAAATAAAAATGTGCGTCTTTATAAGGATTAAAAAAATATATCCAATAATTCTTGAAATGTACATCGTTACGTAATTTAAAAACGTAATATTATTACGTAAGTTCAATAAGTTATGTTACATAATTTTTAATTTGTTGCATTAAACTATCTTAATTTTTATTTGATATTTGGAATATAAATTTTGAGTGCATGATAACTTATAATTAATTTAATTTGGTTATATAAGCTTCCATTTGAACCTAAAATTATGTTTTTAATTAAAATGACTTGCAGAAATAGATTAAATCGCTCAAAAGACTTCATTATTTTTCTTCTTTTTTCGATCAGTCGTACCGTTTGTTTTAACCATGAAGTTTGCTGGCTATATTGTAGCTAAGTAATGTTATTGATTCCCCGACCTCACCGCACGTTTTGGCTCTAAAATTGGCTGCATTACATTCGACTAGCAGTATTTTCTTTCCAGACCACATCATTTTAAAAAAAAAAAAAAAAAAAAAAAAAAAAAAAAAAAAAAAAAAAAAAAAAAAAAAAAAAAAAAAAAAAAAAAAAAAAAAAAAAAAAAAGATAAAAAAAAATTCGGGGAGTATAAATGGGTCATGAAACCCACGGTAATGAAGAATTTTTTTAAACATAAGAAACGTACTAAAATAAAATATATCGGGGAACAAGAGAACCGCGAGACCCACGGTAAGAACGAAGCTCTACGAAAACAAGTACTTGTGTAGCTCTGTAAAAAAACAGTACAATACTCACGTAAACATAACTTCGTGAGAACTGCACTCGTGTGGTTCATCGAAAGAGTACTCACGAAGTTATGTTTACGTGAGTAAACCATCCGAACCACAGATGGATAGTTAGCAGAAACCACTAGCTGGATACAAGCGGGAGCTTTTGTACAGGGTAAAAGACTCAAAACCCACCCTGTAAGTCAAATTTGCGGAGGTACGTCATATGCCGACGTCCTGGGGAGATTAAGCCAGAAAATTAAACCAAATCAATGCGATACAAAAGTCGTGTGTACAAGACAAACGGGAAAGAGAGACGTTCTGCTCCGGCTGAATTAGGAGGCAAATATTAGCACGTTTGCTGAGATCATTGGAAACGTGGTACAAGGTGTTGGAAAAAGTACGGATACCTAATCAAAAGGCGTGCCTGGAGATATTTGACACGGACTCCGAGAGCACGGAACAGAAAGTTACAGAGGACTTAAACACAGCAGTAACAACTTTGGCATTCAGCCATGTCAAGCATGAAGAATCAGAAGATAGCAGTTGTCAAGTCAGTAAAAAATGATGCTGTAAAACTTAAAGAACTTGAAACACATTTATGTCGGCTTTAGAAGCTGTTATACGTATCTATTAGAAATTATAATTATATTACATAATTTTGTTATGTTAAACTTTCTGAGTTTTAATGCATATTAAATCAAATCACGTAAAAAAATTAAGTATTACAATTAAGTAGTTTGCTTACATCTTACAAATTTATAAAATGAAAAGTTTTATAATTGCATTTGGATGTGGTCGACTTTACAATCAGAAATAAAATCAAATAGTAGATGTATAATATTTATGCCTTGTCCTTGTAGGACAAATAAATACAGAGAACTTTACTGTCCTACAAGATCAAGTTGTACAAAACACAAGGGTAAAAAAAAAACATCTATGTTGCACGGCCTACAGGCTCTGGCTGGGTCAATATTACGAATTTCAAATCTGGACAAAATTTATTTTAAGCATTTTGTAGAGGACAACATTTAAACCCACTAATATGAACGAAAAGCCTTACTTTGAATTGCTAGTGTCAAAAACATTCTAAAATGCAGGCCCGTCATCATCCCAACGTCAAAATCTCATTTAAATTATAGATTTCACTACACAAATATCTACGAATTCCGCTACTCGATACTTTTTAAATATACATATAATAACTAACTTTTGCGCCCAATATCGTATCTCATAAATTATTTTGGGCTCCATAATCCAACTATCTATTTTTGGCTCCAAATTCGACGTATTTTAAAATGGCGTGCTAAAGATGTTCCGAACGGGGAACGAAAAGCTATTGTGCAATCAGAATTTAATCGTTAGAGGGACATATAATACTTATTTTCCCGGTTATTTTTGTATTTTTAAATCGCATAGGTGCATATAGCGAGTATCAATAAAACATCTCCAAAATAGAAGATTGGTGTAGACACTATGTCATGAAGGTTATAATAACTTCGAAATATTTTTTCTTTCTCTAAACGTTGAAAAAAGTTGTATTTTAGAGTACCTAAGTTAAATTTACAATATAAAAAAGTTACGTTTAATATTTTTACACTTATATCCAAATAAGCATGAATATAGACATCATAAGAAATAACATAGGAATTAATTACTATTTTGTTGTAGATTTACTATGAAATTTTTATTCTATACACAAAAATACTAAAAAAATAAAAAATAAAAATTGTTTCTACATTTTTTCATAAGGTCCATTTTTGGGTCAAAAATATCTACTTTTTACATTATTCACCCTAATATTTTTATTAACATTTATAAATAATAAAGTATGTTCAGGGTATCTTACTCAAACATTTCACCCAAGATCTCGTGCCACAATATCGTGTACATTTTTTTTTTAAACAGCCTTAGATTTAAAATTGAAACCAACTTCTAAATATTTTTTATTATTCAATAACTTAAAAAATGTTTTAAAATTTTTTTTCCAAAAATGTTTAAAACTGACAAATTTTAAGAAATCTTTACGAATCATTTCTAACTTCATTTTTAGCTGTTAAGTAAAAAAACAATTACATGAGATTTTAGCATGAGATCTCACGTGAAATTATTTAATAGTTAAATTTGTAACTAATAAAGCTGCATAGGGCATGATGAAATACAATTTCACACAATGAAGAATTAAAATGCAAGTAAAATGCAATATATTAATTGTAGCCTTGATATAAATAAAAATTGAAAAAAATATTTCTTTAATTAGTAAATGTAGAAAGATGAGTTGCAAAAGTATTAATTAACTCAGAAGTTTTTGAAAAGTAAAATATTTGAATTATGTTATTTAATAACAAATTATTTTATTACAGAAGTAATTTAAATTTGAAAAAGTATTATAAATGCATATAAACATTTTTAAAACTTGAAAATTTTTTATATTTTTCTGATTTTTAAGTAAGCACAGTAACAAATAAATATATATTTATTGAAAGTTATTGTTGCTATACTGTATAAAATAAAGAGTCAAAAAATAAAATTGAACACAACATTAATTTTGAAGCTCTGATATTCTACTCTAGTTTAAGATTTATAATAATATAATAAATCAAAGAAGTTAAGAATAAAATACAATCGTAAAAGAAGATTAAACAAGAAAAAATAAAAAAAAAACGAAATAAAATAATATTATAATAATTGACAATAATGACATGTCTAATATACAACAAATATACAATTCATTTTTTATTAAGATATTTTATACATTTAAATTTATTTAAAATTCCAAAATGTTTTAAGTTAATGCTTTTAGTTTAAAATAATAAACACACAAATACTTTCTTTTTCAAATTTAACAAAAATGTTTAGTATATGTCATGGAAAAAAATTTATTTTCAAAATATAACTTTTATCTTGCATCATTTCATAGTATAAATTTTTTTAAATTAAAAGTTAGGTTATCTTGATATTTGTTTATATAGCAAGCCTTTAGCAATATAAATAAATATAAAAAAAAATGTACAACTATCTAAATTAGTTTTGATATAAAATTTATCGGTTATGTTCTTACTAATTAGTGAATCTTTATGTAAACGAGTGGAACAATAGTATCTCTTTTAGTTTTTTGCAACACTTTGAAAAATTTGCACATAAAAAGAAAATCAAACATAGGTATATACTGCTAATTGATAGCTTTAAATACAATAACATTATTTTAATTAAAATTTATATTCAAATTTTTATAAATGTATGAAATAATTTTTTAATAAATTTTCTAATTATAGACAATATAAAAAAACAATACCAAAGAATGAGAAATATTTTAGAGCTAAAATAAAATTTAAAATATAATTTCTTTAATAATAAATAATAATTAATGTAAAAAAATAATATTAAAAATGTAAGCTAAGGTTAACGTTGTATTCAGAATAATAATGATAAAAAAAGAATATGTATATTTATATTGCAAATATATAAGAAATAAGATTTATAATATGAAATATTAAATTATTACCTGAAGTACCAAGAATTTCTGCAGGCTCATAGTGATCATTTTCTGAAGAATCATTTGATCGTAGGATCCAATAAATATTGTCTTTTCCTTTATTTGTAGAAAAATTTTTTATGCTGGTTACAGGAACAATGACAATATTTTTTTTCGACTCGCTAGGATCACTGAAGAATCTTACAGCAGCAAGCAACTTTTTCTTGCTGTCACCCATTTTGTAAACTAAATCAATGAATTTTTATTATTGATAGAAATTTTTTATTTACTTTTAATCTTTTGTTATAAATTTAAACATAAAATTACTTACCACCTTTACCATTTGTATATTCTAGTCTTCGTGATAAGTTTGTAAAAGCTTACAATGAAATATTTTTATTAATACTGTCATTAACACTGTTAGAACTTCAGAATAATATAATATAGAATTTGAGTTATAAGATATACTATTAATATACACTATAAACTTGCTATACATAAAAGTAATTACAGCATTATACGTTTGATTACATATTCATATAAAAGTATTATTTTACTTTACAAAATCACTTTAATTATATAAATTTAAATTTGCTCAATAAAACTTTTATTTGCTTTACATAATTTTTCTACTATTGTTTATTTTATACAATTTATTGTATCATAAAGAAAAAAAATATATCATAAGGTTAAGTTGATACTACAACTATATTTACTTTGTGAAACGAGTAAAGGTTCGTTCACGCTAAGAAAACAAAAATAGGGAACAAGAAGAGGAATCGGATCAGAAGGTCCGAGAAATAAATCCGTTTAAGTGTTCCATGTAAACGGCATTGAAAACATCGCAAATATTTCTATAGTTGGTGGAATAAGAAGAAATAAAAGTAGAAAGAAAAAATTATATTCGTCACCATATAGGCTGCTTCACGCAAAAAAAAACAGTAACGAAAAGGGTAATATAAGAAGGCATAAGGAGGAATAACAGCCGGTTGCTATAAAGGCCGTTCCAAGCAAATGGAATAGCATCGGAGGAATAGCAAAATACATTGTGAGTATACCTATAGCTATAGGGAATAAGTGGACATAAGTTGACGTACGGTGACTTATGTCAACTTATTCCCCACAGCTATAGGTATACTCACAATGTATTTTGCTATTCCCCCGATGCTATTCCATTTGCTTGGAACGGCCTTAACATAACCGGCTTATTCCTCCTTATAAGGTATACCTTCTACTTCTTATTCCCTTTTGCGTGGAACAGTCGTAAGATTACACTTGTAATTTTATTTTTTTCTTTCCTTATTCCTCTGCTGTTTGTATGGAACTGGAACGGCCTCAGACTTCATTCAGAGATATGAATAGACTAGTTTGAGAACTGGAGAAGAATTGGTTATTTCTAATTTATTCCTGTTTCTTTTTATAAAACTAAATTGTGATGCGCAAATAATAAATGGAACTAGCAACATAAATTGCGTGTTCCGTCTTCCAAGCTATCAAGTTCTGGTTTTTTTATTTTTTTATTTTTTGAAGAACCGTGTTCCAAAATTTGTACATCTTGTGTTTATTAACTTGTAACCTATAATATAAATTAAAAGAAACCCATGAAGCGCAAAAATTTCTAAATATGCCTACAATTTTCTTTCAATCTTGCAAGTATTTAACTTTTATTAAAGATATGGCTGTCATTATTTTTTATACATTTACTGTGTTATACAGTCGCTAATCTAAATAAATTATAAGATGCAAGGTTTGAGTGTTTGAGTACTTGATGTTGAGGAGAGTTGTAGAAAGACTAACCTTAAAATAGTAGCTCTGACAATAGACAATTTATGTATATAAAATCATTTACTTATGATTTATTGCTTCTGTTTTTATCACTTGTATTAATTTACTGTTTATATTTTGCAAAAAAAAATTTGATATTAATACAGTTTTCATTGTTTTCTCGCAATGAGTGAAAGATATCAAAAATATTTATATAATGCTACAAAGTCAGTGCCAAAAACTTCTCGTTATAGAGTAAATAAATGTAGAAGTAAGAACTACGATGACAGTGATGAAGATAAAATATGGCAGGTGAGAATAAAATTTTTAATATTGCTAATTACATTCAATGATTATAATGATAAAGTACTCTTAAAATTTTAGTGCTTTTTAAAAAATTATTTTTATTAATTTTAAAATAAAAATTGCTTATATTGTAAATTTTGAGATTATTTATTTTTCTTTACTTAATGCTGTAAAATAGTAAGATGAAAATTTCTTTTTTTATCTTTATTTGAGTTTTTATTATAATCTATTAAAAAAAAAGAATTACTGACAAATATAGGTTAATTTTTTATTGAATCCAAAATATCAAAGGCAAAAAATTTTTATTTTTTTCATTTAAATTACTTTACTTATTTATTATAGGATTGTTCAAACCAGGAATCAGATAACATTGATAGTTCTGAAAATGATCGTATGAGTATCTCAACAACATCTTCATTGCATTCTGAATATAAAATAGAAAATTGTAATCAATTTAATGCTTCATCACCTGAAATCACTTCAGAACATAACTCTGCACATAACCAGGATCAAGTATTTGAAGTTCAAAATGTAAGTCTTACACGTTCATTTTAGATTATAAGATATCCTTTAGAAAAATTAAACTTTTTTTTAAATTTTTTGGATTATATATCATATATTTTTACCTGAATAAACTTGATTCACTAACGATGCAATTTTTTACTTAAATAAACATTGCAATGAAAATAACAAAAAAAATTAAAAGTTTTTTTTTTAATACAGTACTATTTTATATTATTTATTGTAGTAAATAGTGGACGATACAATTTTTTTTAAACATCTAATTAAAACGTAGATAATTTTATGCATAAAAATATTATTTTAAACTGTTCATGCACATAAATAGTTTTGCAATATTTATTAAAAAAATATATTTTATAATTATAATTATTATTGAGTATATTTATTTTTTAAAATTGTTATAAAATAGCTTAAATGTTTTTAATATTTTGTAATATAAATAGTAAAACAAAAATAACGATTTCTGAAATATTGTTTAATTTTTGACTGAAAATTTATTTTAATATTATTTTCAACTTTGTATGATTAAAGTATTATCAATTGAATTACTAATAATATTTTTTAAAGTATTATCAATTGAATTACTAATAATATTTTTTAAAGTAATTCAAAGTAATGTTTTTTTTTAATAAATTTTGTTTACTATTTCTAGTTATGATAGTTATAAATATATTACAAATGCATAAAAAAAATTAACGTTAATTCAAACCAGTATGCCCTTGAAATGTATAAAATAAAATTGATTTGTAAAAAGCTAGACTACTATTTTTTATACCCTGGTAAACAGCAACATAAGAATTTTTAAAATACGCAAATAAGCTTTTAAAAACTAATACAACTACCATTGATTTATTATAAAATTTTATAAATATAAAAATTTGAAGTTACTCATTGAAGATGAAAAATAAATTGTAATGCAATGGATAAATATTTAGCATTTTTATTTAAATATTTCATTTAATAACTAGTCAATATTTCATGAAATATCTTCCATTAAAAAAATTCTACAATTAAATCAAAACAATTTATGAACATTGATAAATTTTGCATACATAAAAAGTTTTGATATTATATTGTATATATTGCTCAAATTAAAAAAAAAATTTATTTTTTCTGAAATAAAAATTATAAAAATAAAAAATTATATACAAAATATGCCTTTCTTTGCATAGTTTATAATAATAGGTTATTTATTGATTTTTTTTTCTTCTGCTTCTGGAACAATATAAGTAATAGATATACTTTAATAAAATATTTCTTCTTAAAATATTTATTACATAATTTCAAAGTTACGCTAAATTAAATATGGATATTGTATACATAATTGTTATATGCATATAAAAGTAGAAAAATTGTAGTATTGCAATTATATTCAATAATTTCAGTCACACCCTGAATATTTTATAAACATATCTTGGTGTTCATATTAGCTTAGATATTTATTTATAGCTTTTTTATTTTAAAATTGAAATACTCAAAAGTGTTGATTACAGAAGAAACAAAATAATTATATTTTTGTCTTGGTCTCTCCTAACTATACAGTTTTAATATGATAATGATTTCCATAAAAAATTAATTGACGCAAATAATGTAATAGGTCTCGTTTTTAAGAAACTTAATTCAAAGATTAATTTCTAGATATTTCACCAATAGAAAAGACTAAAAATCAAAGGAAGCAGTATTTTGTTGGAAAATTACATTGTTTGTTTTTGCAAAACCAGATTATTACTAAATTAGCTAGAAACCGCGAGGCTCTCTTTTTTTCTATATGCGCTCGTGCAGTATGTTAAGATTGAATAAACTTCGAGTTGACCGTAGTAACAATAACTGATTGTATCATGTGAAAAATGTAATACAAAATTTTTACTTTTTACGAAATTTATTTATCATTGTAAAAACTGGATAATAGCACGCTATTTTTAATATTTTTACAATAATATTAAATACGCTTTTAAAGAGTAGCATATTACGTAATATAATTACATTATTTATATACATATCAAATTAAACAATCCATAGTTAGGAAATAAAATCATGTTACTAAATCATATAAAATTATGTAAGTTTTGTTTACATAAATTCGCCATAGCCGTTACTGACAAGAAAAAGAATTAAACTTAATATCTTTCTTTTCTCTCCTCTAATGTAAAAATGATGAGATGGATGTACCCAAAATGTATTCTTGTTGTGATTTGCTATGATAAACTACGTGGTTTATTTATAATTTGTTAGAGTTGATCACGTGGTTCACATAGCACGCGATTATATTAAAGTTAAAAAAAAAAATTTAAATACAATTACAAAGAATTAGAAGTAGTGTAATTGATTGTTAAATTATGGATTACGAGATACATTATTTTTATTTTATAAAAAAAGTTACGATATAAAAAAATACGACATGACCTGTACAGAAATAGGTTGAAGTTAAGTGCGCGTAGTACACTAAGAATTGACAAGTCTATTAAAAAATAGCTTGAGTGCGCTTAATTTTTCAGTCTTTAAAAGTTTTATTAATTATTTAGCGTGGTCTAATTTTATTATTTTAACTTTTTTTTTATTTTCATTGTAATGAATAATAATATTATAAAAAAATTATTAATTTTTTTTAAACAAAACAATAAAAACGTAAATACTGAATACAACTAAAATAACTTAAATGTTTTTAGAAATCATCATCGCCAATGTCAATTGCATCTGTTCCGGCTATTTTTAATAACTCCGATAATTCTAATCCAGAAATGCAGAATGTAAGATTTAAAATAAATAAGCATAATTTTTTTTACTTTATTAATCTTATTTATTTTAATATTTACTGTTTTTTCACAATATGTAGGTTGAATGGTTACGCGAATTAGATGAAGATTTCCATAACTTATCTACAAATGATGATTCTGATTATGAAAGTGACGAAGATAATAATTTTCGGGTTTGCAAAGATGAAAAACAAAATGTTCCCAATAATAGATTACAAGATTTATTAGAAAAAGACAATATCGATGATTCCATTGATTGCTCTTTAGCAGTTAGTAAACCAGAAATGTTATTTGCTATATTAAAGTACAGTTTAACTTACAATTTATCACAATCTGCCATGGCTGATTTATGCAAAATGGTAAATAGTTTTTTTGTCTCTAGTATATTACCTGATACAAGGTATTTAATAGATCAATTATTTAATCGCCCAGAAGACGTAGAATACCATGCTATTTGCCCTTCGTGTAAAAAATATATAAAAAGTTTTGATAGAAAAGATAAAAGTATAATTTGCTTCAGCTGTAATGCTAAAACATTTCTTAAAGACCCGACTTACTCGGAATTTTTCGCAATAATAAATATTGAAAATGAATTAGTTAATTTAATTGAAAGTAATAGCGATCATTATATTAAGATAAGCGAAGAACGAATGGACAATAAAATAAATTGTAATGATTTTGAGAATGGTATTTTATACAAAAAATTATTGTCTTCTTTGCCGGATTCTGAGAAAAAAAATTTTGTTACGAGTACTTTTAATAGTGATGGCTCGCCGGTATTTGAGAGTTCTAAATTTAGTATTTGGCCTATACAAATGATTATCAATGAATTACCGTATCAAACTCGAACTTCTAATCCAGTAATATGTGGCATTTGGTTCGGTAAAAACAAACCAGATATGGATATATTTTTAAAACCTTTTATTAAAAAAATGAATAAGTTGGCTGATGAAGGTATAGACTGCACTATTGGAAATGAACAGCGTCAAATAAAGGTATTTGCAGTATGTTGTTGTGTTGACAGCCAAGCCCGTGCACCTATGCAAGGTATTGTACAGTACAATGGCTACTTCGGGTGTAGTTGGTGCTTGCATCCAGGAGTGTATGTGAATACAGAAAAAGGCGGTAGTATTAAATATATTTTAAGAAATGTAGCAACAAAAAAACGTACTAAAGAACAAACTTTAAAAGTAATGGAACAAGTTAAACCTGGTAATCCAATGAATGGTATTAAAAGAAAGTCAGAATTAGCGAGCTTAAACAAATACGATATTATTTCAGGATTTGTTCCAGACGGCATGCATTGCGTAAATTTAGGGATTGCAGAGCAATTTGCACAATATTGGTTAGAATGTAACAATACTCCTTATTCACTTAGTAACGACGACATTAATACTATTGATTATCTTATACAAAATATAAAAGTTCCGAATCAAGTTGTACGATTATCTCGCTCAATTAGAGATAGAAAATTTTGGAAAGCAAGAGAATGGGAAAACTGGGTACTATACTACAGCATTCCCATTCTTTTGTGTTTTCCTCATTTTCATAGGTACGTTATGCATTGGGCGCTTTTAGTTGAAGCTTATTATCTGTTATTGAAAAGTAGTATTACAAGAGATGAACTTATCCATGCAGATACTTTATTGAAAATGTTTGTAGCAGAAACTGAAATCTTGTATGGAAAACGAGCCATGACATATAACGTCCATCAACTTTTACACATTGTGCAAAGCGTCGTAGACTGGGGTCCATTGTGGGCACACAGTGGATATTGTTTTGAAAGTGGAAATGGAAATATTGTAAAAAAAATTCAAGGAGCTAAAGGAGTGGTACATCAAATATGTAGGATAATTTCAATGAAACAAAACGAATTGGTATTGAAGAGGCACATTGAAACGTTGGAAAATTCAAAAATTCAAAACTTTATTGATTATATGGATAAAAGACTAGTAAAAAAATCAATTAAAATAAATGATATTAGATATTTTGGAGTTGAACGTCCTTTAAAAGAAAAATGGATTCAAAAGTTTAGTTTATCAAATGAAACTGTAGCGTATAACAAAGTTGTTAAGGAAGGATGTCTTTATACATCTTCTGTAAAAGAAAGAATTCGTTCTAATAACTCATATGCTTATACAAAAGACAATTGTTTTATTGAAATTAAAGCTTTTGTAATCGATCCAACAAACAAAAAAGAATTAATTTTATGTAAAATTCTTAATACTCAAAGTGCTCTAAATACTAATAGTTTATGGTTAGAAGAAATATTAAATATTTCTGATAATGTTGTTGCTATTGAAACCAAAAACATCGATAAAATATGTGTTTATGTAGAGACAGAAGAAAAGAAATATATTTGCGCTGTACCACATTTGTTTTATTACTAAATCTGTTTCAATATAAACAAATTTTTTAATTTATATAGGAATTTATTTATTAAACCTAGCTGATCTTCTATCTGTATATGTATATATGTATATGAAATTTAAAAAATACATATGTGGCGTTTTGCGCGGATACTCCCAGGCCCGCGCGCGAGCATCACAATATACCGTTTTCAACAAGTTTTCGATCTTTTTTTTTCCTCAGGTTTCTGATGGTGACATTAAAATTTTCTAAAGCAACGGTTTCACTAAAATAAAACATAGAACGTGCTAATCTCGAAAACGTATTTTTTAAAATTTATTATAAGTAGTCTCAATGAAAAGCTTAGGTTTTTTACGTTGATATAGCTTTTATTTAAAATGCTTTTTTAATATTAACGAGTAATTAATCGACGTAGTATGGTGAGACTTTTTTTTGTAAAAGCTATGTCTACACTGAGAATTCGATATAATAATTTTTATCACAATTATAGTAAAAATTACTATAATTTATGAGAAAAAAGCAACAGACTTGCATTATATTAACA
>JAPYZE010003824.1:0-23076 GCA_030522805.1 Leptomastidea abnormis | reverse complement strand
ATGGAGTAACTGAGTATCTCTTACTATTAGGAGGAGACACAGATTTTAACAATGGGTGATTAAGTCGCTGCTATGTCTTTTGCGATTCCCTAACTTCCCTTATACTATTAACGATTTGACGAGTGTTATTTTTTTATTCTCTTTGAGCTATATAAAACAAAATCTATTTCTTTTTCTATAGTTGTGGATATTGTCTATTGATGTATTTGAATGATTCTAGAATCGTTAAAATCTGCGGAACACAATTGTTGGTTCATGTGCGTGACTGCAGTTTATTCTTTATATGCGACGTGTGTCTATCGTTTTTTTTTCTTTAATGGGTTTTGATTTGAATTTCTATGGGTTTTATAGGGTTAAGAAAAGATTTTTTAAACTTGCAAGGGGATATGTTGATTATGCCTGAAAATGACGTCAATCAATTTATTTTAAATTGCTAACTTTTTTTTGTGTGTGTCAAAATATGAAGTAAAGTAATAAAAAAATAAAGGGTGGATGTTATATGTGTGGTCACAATGGCCTATAAAACTCAGAAAAAAGTTATAAATTATATATAATTTGAATTCTAATATTACGGGAATAATGTATTAGAACATAGGCGATATAGTATAGGTACATTGGAAACAAAAGAAACATTATTATTTATTTTAAATTCAATCTCAATACGAATGCTTATCACAAAATTAAGAATAAAAAACACAGCATAATTTCTAATTAAAATTATACCACTATCAGACCCTCAAAAAAAGGTGGCTTATTATAAAATAAGAAAAAAAAAGAAGTTTAATATTTATAGTTGAAAATTTAATGTGTTCCAAACATTTTGACATCGTAACTCAGCAACTCAATTAATCAAGTTGTTGAATAAAAGATGATCCTGCCCACGAAAGCAAAAACTGTACAAGGTTACGTGATCAAAGAAGCCACACAACTCTAGCTCTTAAAAACCGCAATATCAATAAATCGCACGTCAGGAGAACCCCCTATAATCCTACATCCCGTTTTTATATTTTTCCAACGCGTCTGTCAAGGTCGATACTCTTATCCATCGAAAACTTTCAAATTAACAATTAGCCCATTAAAAAAAAAAAACTAGCATAATTCTTTTTTTCTATCATAAGCAGACACTTAATAATGTAAATGTTAAAATTAAGCAAGTATATCTATGTGCGTACGCATTAGTCACGCGTAATTCTTCGTCCTGAAATCCGCAAGAGTTTCGATTATACTCAACAAAAACGATAGTGATCCTGCAGCGAGTGGCAACAAGTATACTGAGACCTCGCGCCTTCTCGAGAACCAATATAGTAAGCATATTCTTTGAGTCTATAGACTCGATATCTGGAGCTAATGCAACCTCGTCACGCGAGTGCAAGTTCTTTTTTTTTTTTTGCCTATTGAAGGATATGTAATGGTGTAGGGTTGTTTTGAGGGCGAGAGAGAAAGAGGGTGAGAAGGAGCTAAGTAGAGCGCGCAGCTGTTGGCAACCTATCGTTGGATACGTCGATCTTAAAGTGCATAGCTTCAAAAGGAAAGTGCGTGGGAAGACTTTTGTGTTTGAGAATCTTTTTAAGATTTTTTATTGCGGATAAAAAGGGTTTTTGTTTTTCAATAACTTAGGTGATACTGGTTATGTGATGGGTGAAGTGAGATAATGGAAGGATAAATCAATGACGAGTGAAAAAAAAAAAAACTTGAGTTGTAAACAACTTAATTGCTTACAATCAAAACAATCACACGCTTCTTTTACTTTGTTTCTCATGAGTTGGATAGATTTTTAATTTTAAATTAGTTGGAATGGTTAATATAATTTTGTGATGTTTTTGATTTTTATGAGAGAAATTATGTTATCAGAAGTGTTTGTGGATGATTAAATTATATATTATTATGCAATTCGACTAGAAAAAATTATTTACGAAAATTTATTGTAAGTTAAACATTTGGAATATAAAAACTTATTTGAAAAAAGAAGGACTGTATAAAAAATCTTCAACAAAAAAAAATGACTTTTACAAAGTTTTTAGATTTAGACCAGCTTGAGTACTTTATTTTTAAGTTCTAAATCATGTTTCAATTTTTTTTTCTTCGAATATCTTTCTATTTCTTGAAGTGTTTTACATACATGATTTTTTCCCTCCCAATAAAATTTAACTTAAAATCAATTTTAACATAAAAACCTTAAAACCTATATACAGTTCATCGTAAAATTTATTAAGTGCAGTAATTTTAAAAAGTCTGTTTTTAGTTTTGGTACTCTTGGTGTAAAAATAAAAAACGAAATTCTTTTTTAGAGTTTAACATTAAGAGCAAGGTATACCTACTCTTGTATAGAGTAGAAGTGGGTTAAAGGACACATGACGATAAAATCAGACACGGCCCTTCTTTCCTGCTAAGCGTTACCATTGGCTAACGGAACATTCGAGCACGTAGTGACCCTGGCTTTTAAATTTTGGAGGTCGTGTTTCGAAACTGCCAGCTGTCAATTCTAAACAGACAATGTGCACTGAAATTAGAGAGCTTGTATTCAATGGCTCTTGCTTAGACTTTTTTTTTTTTTTTTTGCTGCATTGACGGCATATGTTATGTGAAATGATTGTTAATTTTTTAAATTAAAATTGTTATTGTTAATAATATTTCATGTAAAGATAGCAATAAATTAGTCATATACTGGAACTAAAAAATGAAAATATTAATTTGAATCACCCTTTCTCTTTATACATATAACTTTGTCTTTAAAAATATAAAATTAAAAAAAAATCTGTAAGTTTATATCACTGCTTATATCAATGCCTTTAAAGTATATTATTAGTCAGCGGTTTACGAGATATCGTACTTCGAAAGTATACACTGGACGCGTAGACTTTTTGCACGTTTTTATTAAAAAAGGGTAATAATTTTCATGTTTTTAATCACATATTTAAAAAATGCAATTAAAAAGCTAGCAAATTGGGTCATCAATAGAATTTGCACTCACACTTCGACGGCTATCTTGGGGTCGATAGTAATTTTTTAAAGCCTTTTAAAGCCTTTTTAAATACTTCAATGAGTATATATCGGGCATGTGGTCGGAAGTGCAGAATGATAGGTGCCAGGAATCGAACCCACGACATGCGGATTACGAAACCCATACCTGATCAACTGAACTACATATTCCATGTCTTTAGGAAATTATAAATGAAATTTGATTTATTATTATACGATATGTTTACTGATTAACTTAAATACTTTGTTAATTAATGTTTCAATAGAATGGTCTTAATTGTCACGATAAAATAAATTGCATAAAAAATATTTATAATACAAAAATATATTAAACGCTAATTTTTATACAGCTATTTTTAATAGCAAAAACTCAATCTTGCATACTTATGATTATTATTATAATAATAATAATCCGCAATAAATCGAATCTAAAACCACAATCTCAAAAAGTAAGAAATATATAAAAAGTATCCCAGTCACGTAGGCAATATTTTTTTTAATTTCGCCTAACTTTTCTTCTTTTCCCACTCATCTCTCCTTACTCCTCCTATACCCTACCAGTACATGGCATACATTAAAATAGAGTTACGATCAGACTGCGAATAAAAACGACAGCACACACACACACACAACGTATGTTTTATTCATCTCATCCGCGGTTTTATTCGGCCTCAATCATTACCTCAAAGTCTTCGCGAGTGCCTGTCATAGCCACGTAAAACTTAACGGGGCGTTTTCGTTTACGCGCGCACGTGTTCGTCGCGTAAAAAAAAAAGCTCCAGACCTTACGGATATAAAAAAAAAAAGCACGAGTCTATGTGGAGGCGTTCGAAAAATCGGCTTACATACATTTGCTGATGTGTCTCTTTGCGTCAGCGCATATCTCGCACTTGGATGGGTATAGAGGAATGTCATATAGCGGGTAACCAAGTCCCTTGGGGTATTACAAAGAAAAAGAGAGAGAGAGAGAAAGTAAAAGATAGTTGATGTGCTTTCTTCTCTCTCGTATATCCCGTTTGTCGTCATGTGTATATACATACATCCCCAGTGGAGCACATATATATAGGTACATATAGTATATAGTAGCCTCTTCTGTATAATATAGCGCCTGCGGCTTTTATGGAAGTCGGATGTTTGTGGAGTAACTCCGCGAGCAAGCAAAAGCTATATCTATATATGTATGTATGTGTGTATGTGAGTATGTGCTTTCCATATTAAATTCAACGCGCTTCTCTCTCTTCCAGTACTATACCCCTACCTATATCAACCCGGACGACGCCTTTACGAGCCGATATCGTTTACGGCCAAGTAAATCCTATACACACTCGGCTTGAACCAAGGACATGTGTTTGAAATTAAAGCGGCAGCAGTAGTACCCAGATAAAGCAGTAGAAGGAGGAGGAGGAGGAGGAAGAGGAAGGTAGGTCGCGAGAGCTACATATATACGTGTCTATGTATGTATGTATGTATGTATATACCGGAAAAAACAACCTGGAGGAGTTAAGATTTTATGTACATCTATATAGTGTTAGCTATAGAGTTTTAGCTACTCTTGCTTTCATTATTCACTCTGACACATATAGAACTCTTTTTTTTTTTTATAGGTGTACTTGGTGTTGAAAGTATGTGGCTGGTATAGCGTAACTTTAAACCTCGCTTTAAACTGGATCATATGGATGCAAAGAAGACGTTGGGAGAATGAGTTTTGCTTATTTTATGTAAATTACCTTTAATCAAAGGTATGCTTAATATACCTACAATGTATTAATCTCGATATATGTTATTAAAGTAAATCATGGCTATCCATATGACACAGCCAATTACCTATTTACAGAGGATGCTCGGTCAACTGGGTAAAGTTATTTAAATGCAGGATATGCGCTAATTTCAAACGGTTTTATGACGATCCATTTTTTTCTCTTCCTTCATTTGCTTATACCTTTTCCTCTTTTTCTATTACAGCAAGACCAAGTCGTGTATAGCTTAATTTAAAATGCACGTATCGTGCGCGTTTTACGGCAGTAGAGGAAATCATTTGTCTTATACCTAATTTAACGGCGCTTTTAAAAATGTTACTTATACTTGGTCGTTTAATATGTCTTGTTTAAACCTGATTAAAGTGTAAAGATTTACAATATGCTTTTTTTCTCTTTCTTTCTTGATACGTGTGTAATATGATATTGTAAACAATAATTTTTTTATTTGAATGAACTTTTATAATCGAGAGTTATTATAAATTTGATAAGATTCGGAAAGGGAGATATAAAAAAATTAATTGTTACTTATAATTAATTGCAAGATTGGAAGTAATGATTTGAGCTTTATAATATCAAATTTAATAATCGTGTAATAATATTATAAAAATCAGAATGATTAATGTCATCCTTAATGTCAATTTCAAGAATTAACGAAATAAGATTCACTGCGATGAAGAAGAAGAGGAGAGAGAGCACAATGAACCTTAAACATTTAAAATGCGCATTTATCTCGTTAAAATGAATATACTTTTTATATCACTTACACATTCGTATGTATATAAGTATATATACTTCTTGGAAATCGTATATAGAATACACGTGATATCGAAGTGGCTTATCGAGCATCGACCCATTGCATATACACTTTACTTGACTCCATTACTTTTCTCTCTTTCTCTCTCTCTCTCTCTCTCTCTCTCTCTCTCTCTCTCTCTCTCTCACGTTTTCGGAAATATTATCGCTCTCGAGACTAAATGAAAGCAATTCATTGATTATTTATGTATGTACATAATACACTTAGTTTTTATATATTGACTGCATATAGAATTTCATCAAATAACACACTCAAAAGATTATAAGTACCTACTACTTGACAAACTCGTATTTTAGATACATTTAACTTTTCTATTTCTGTCTATAAAATTTAAGAATTTTTAAAAGAATTTATTGATAAAGTCAAAATTATAGCAGATTATCGAGAAACCATTTAGCAAGAGTTTTCAATCGAATAATATATGATTTATGAGAATTAAATTTTATGACATGAATTTAATGAATAATTATGAATAATTATAGTTTAATTATTTTATGCAAAATAATATTTAATAATAAAATTCTATAATTTTATAGCTTGTTTACCATCTTGATCCATGTATAAAAAAAAAAGAAAAAATATATTTTATCGCTAAAATTTGAAAAGTTACATCGATACAGCCATATACGCATACACATATAACTATCTAAAAATCCATAAAACTGCCTATATTTATAAAACTGAAAAAATAAAAAAAAAAAGAATAAATTAATCAAAAAACCACAAAATTAGAAATATATCGTAAAGACACGCCTAATCGCTGTTTTAAAATATATCTAACCAGTCTCTCAACTTCCGAGCTCCAAATTCCTGTATAAATCATGTTAAAAAAAAAAAAATACACACCGCTATATACATTACATCTCGTTATATCGAAATTCTCAGTAAGACACAAGACTAACAACATATCCACACATATATATAGACTATATAACAAGTGCAGATTTAAATTTAGTACATATATAGATTATATACCATATATACATCAAGAATAGAAGCCCGGGGGCCGGTCCGAAATTTCCGGCCTCACGCGCGCTTATACTCACCCCATCAGACCATCACATATAACCAGTATCCGCCCTATCGATCGATCTTGACTTCCGTCATCGGAGTAGGTACAGTGAGCTACTACTCTCCCTCTACCTACTCCAATGATATATACATCTACAAGTTGTATAGATATATACCTACAGAACCTGATGGTCTGCCTGCAGCAGGCGCGCCTCTCTTGCGCGCGTCTGGGATTCCTCGAAGCGCCAAAGGCGCCTCTATACTCCTTGGCCCTCCCTATTATCCTTATCCTTCAGACACACACGCACATACTCTGTATATCTACCACACACATACCGTATTGGTTTGGCGCCGTTGCTTCCTATACTTCAGAGATATAAGCTCTGCACCTTTCGCATTTCTGCTCTTTCTCTTTTACAGCTGTTTTTTCTTCTTTCTTTTTTTTCTATCGCCCACGTCGTTGCAGACACGTGTCCAGTCAAACGTACTTGAAGTAGGATGTTTGACTGATCGGTCAACTGCAAGTGGATTTGTCTAAGGCTATTTTAGAGGGAGAAATTTAGATACATACTTGTGTCTTATATTATGAGATTCTAGCGCAACAGTTTATATTTAGAGAATTGAGTAATTTTACTCCATAGAAAAAATAGAACTTTTGATAATATAATTTTTTAAGCATAATCGGTAAAAGAAAAAGCTGAATAAAATATAAACTATATGGTTATAATACACGCCTAAATATAGTTGTCTCTTTCAAGATTAGCACTTACATTCGTATAGATTTACGTAAAAAAAAAAGTGAAAGAGAATAAGTGCACTCCGGCATAACCGACTAGATTGACAAAGTTCCTTCATATTTCAAGCTGGCATGTCTATACATATCCGACTGTACGAATGTCTTCCACTCACTGACACATCCGTCTTTCCCTCAGTAGCCCACAATTTTTCAGCCACCATATAACCCAACAACAACTCAACTCGTAATTCTTCTGACGCGCACGTGTCTTTATATCCATACCGTACATCTCAAGTGAAAAAGAGAGGAAAAGAAGAAACTGCATATAACAGGATATAAGCAGATGCTTAAAAACCCAAAGAATCTGCATACGTGCGAATGTATATAAGAGAAAACTTACGTCCGACTGCTGCTGGTGCTGCTGCTGGTCGTAAGACAACCCCTTTCCGTTCTAACTTTAAAAAACAGAGACAGAAAATCTACAGGTGCTTAAAAAGTTGCGCGCAGCTGCAGCTTTATATATTTATAAACTATGGAGCAGCTGGACCCTATACTGTGGTATCGCGTTCCTTTACTGATAAGGGCCACGCGCGCGCGCGCACGCGTTAACGCTTCGAGCATTGCGTAAGCTTTCTATATACGAAGAAATATATATGTTTTTTTTCTTTTTTCTGATATGCTGAAGTGCAAGTTTGTATGTGTGTATGTACGTCTTGGCTCGTGGCTTCTCTCGATGGCTGATTTATCGATAGGTTTCTCTTGTGTGTGTGTGTGTGTGTGTGTGTGTGTGTGTGTGTGTGTGTGTGTGTGTGTGTGTGTGTATGTGTATGTACGTACTGGTGTTGCTGGTGTTGAAGACGTTGCTAGGCACGTGTGGAGGATATGCCGATGACGTTAGGGGATTAAGCGGATAAGCCGAGAGTATAAGGATTTATATATACTTGCTCTTATTTCGGTTTGTTTTAGTTGGCTTATGTGTGTGTGTGTGTGTGTGTGTGTGTGTGTGTGTGTGTATATATGTGACAGACGACGATTTTTAAATAGCTACGAGGTGATTTTGTGGGATTTATAATTCGAGTATTTTAAATTTTTTAATATGATACGAGCTATGTTGAGATTTATTTTTGTGTAGGATTTGTGATCTGTAATTGCTTGATTCGCTTTACGATTTTTATCAATAATAAAGTTAAAATTGATCGAATTGCGTTCAACTAAATTTGAACAAATTGCAAAGTTAAAATTGTATTTTACAATTACGTCAATCAATCCGAATATATAAAAACAATCGAATTATCACAGTAAAAATTAATAATAGCAGCATATACATCTTAACCATAAATAATATTTAAAAATAAAAGAATTTAAAAACTTTAAGATACTTTGAAATTACGTATAAGTATTTAAGAAGATAATATAAGTAACGTATATGTAAAAATAACAACAGGAAGAAAAATTTATAAATAATAAAAGGTCTGCAATCGGCAAAAACTATATTCAGAGAAACTTATCGTCATAAACTGCACTTTCAAGAAGACGACGTTATTAGATAATGTGATTATAAACCACGCGCAGGCATAATATATTCTAACGTTATAATATAGGTGGAGTAACAAATGTGGAATGAGAGATAGAGAGTAGAAGGAGTGAAGAGGGAAGGGAGTTTCTTGCTGCGGGTAAGTCTCTTGGTCATATCAAATTCGCAGCGAATGATAACGTGTAAAATGCATCATAAATAATTCGCTATTATGTATACTCAAGAAGTCATCCGGGAGGAAAAGAGAGAGAGAAAGAGAGAGATAGAAGTAAAAGGAGAAGGAGAGCTCTTTTACATTTATAAGCGTTATATAAATAATGTAAGTTGTCTCTCTCTCTCTCTTTTCAACGCTAATATGTTTCCGCTTTATTGTTCATATATATAAAAGCAATTGAATCTTACTTCACCGTTCAACCGCGGCAGTTTCTTTAAATTCGCCGCGCGTATATATTCATAGATTGATTGCTTACATATACAAGTGCTGCTGATGCACTTTTTTTTTAATTTTATATTCGCCTCGCGTCTCATTATCATGTCATTTTAAATTTTAATCGTCGCAAAACTATATAACTATACAATCTAAAGGAAATTTAATATGCAACTATCAAATTGAAAATTTATCTTCTCTCAAATAAATAATTTTAAATGTCACCAGTAGTGTTTATAAAACAATTTTTAATATTGATATTCATAATAATTATACCAACAAACTTTGCAGTTAAAAAAAAAAATTAATTTTTTATTTAAC
This sequence comes from Leptomastidea abnormis, assembly GCA_030522805.1. Classification (NCBI taxonomy): domain Eukaryota; kingdom Metazoa; phylum Arthropoda; class Insecta; order Hymenoptera; family Encyrtidae; genus Leptomastidea; species Leptomastidea abnormis. Next base: position 13,497 of record JAPYZE010003824.1, on the reverse strand, counting down.
AATAATTTATTTTATTTTTTATTTACATGAAACAAATAAATCAATACAATAATGACCAGCCAAAACATCAGCAATACCAGTCATTTAAAAAAAAATTAAATCCCAAATACAAACTCAACATATATCAAATACTCACTCTCATATCGCAAATAACACCAGAAGCGTCGCGTATTCGCACGTGATGATTCTTATGCAGCGACACACGCAATACAAGCTCGCACGCATACCAAGTCAATATTGTATATGCTCAACTCACGGAAGCAAGATATATCAAACAAGAAGGAGTGGCCTTAGCCATAGAGAGCAGGTATAGTATAGGCAAGAGAACAAAAAAAAAGAAGAAGGAAGAGGAGGAGAATATTTAGGCAAAGCCAAGGACCAAATAGGAAAGATACTCTACTCTATTTTAAGAGAATCCAGCCAATTTCCCGACTTGGTCTTTGCATAACAGCGAAGTTGACGCAGAATATACATATATATCAGAATCGTCACCTGTCCCCAACTCATACTTACACAAAAACACACACACACAAACACTTCTTGCATCTTCAGCTTGCCACTACCGCGACCACATCCTTCCTCTTGGCTCCTTTACACACGCAAAGAGAAGGAGAGAAAAAAAGAGAGCTCGTCACGCGTTTGCACCACAACCCGTGGCTCAATGAATGAACCCTCCGAGTCCTTTTCGGCAGCCTCGTGCGAATATATTTATAATGCGGGACTGCTGGCAGGTTATAATATATTTTGACACAGGTGCAGTAGTCTACCTTATATGCAGGTTTGCAAAAGCAAGTTTTTTTTCTGTATAATATACGAATATTAGAAGGCTGTGTGCTGTAATCGAGTGTGAGTTATTCTAATTGTAAGGCGGAGCCTACTATTACCATCTAAGTTTGATGTTATAATGCTTACGTGGTTGCATGTATTTATATATGATGTTTATTCTTTGTGCAGTTTTTGGTACGTCCGCAATATAATTTTGGTATTTATAAGAATAGGTATTTACAGTAACTATATATATGAATAATTTTTAGAGGATATGAATTTAAATTAAAGTTGTGCGAATCGAAATTTTGGATTTTTATAAGTGTCAAAAAGAATTAAAAAAAGAAGAAAAAAAAAAAAAAAAAAAAAATAAAAAAAAAAAAAAAAAAAAAAAAAAAAAAAAAAAAAAAAAAAAAAAAAAAAAAAAAAAATCCACTGCTTCTTATGTAATTAACTGCTGTACACAACTTATTATATGTATAATATACGCATACACAAATCTTACGCTGATAATAAATCTCACGAATCCTGGTAATCGAGCCAACAACATAACTAACAATTAACAATCGACAATTAGTAACAAGCTTAATAATTATAACCAATATATACGTATACACGTCGACCTTATTATTATTATTGCCAATCGAAAAAATCTCCAAGAGGGAACCTACCCACAAGACAAAAATTATCGGTTCAGCTGGCCCAAGATTCCAGACTTGAAATTCTAAGCCATACGAAGCGAATGTGAGATCTAAAAAAAAAAACGAAAAAAATCAAAAAAAAAAAAAAAAAGAGAGGCTGAATAACCCGATGCTTGCTCCAATTTCCCCCAACACACGTATACGTATACGTATATATATATATATGTATATACCATCCGTTCTCACAGAAGCGCCTAAAGCTTGGAGGCTAACGACCTTGCACGCGCACAAGCAATACCATATATACCAGGGCCCTTTAAAACAACTCTCTCTCTTTCTTTTTCTTTCTCTTTCTCCCCGCATATCCTCGACCCTTTCCTATACTATCCTGCGTGGCGCTTTCAAGTGGAAGTGGTTTTTAGCAGAGGATGCATCGGCTCGTTTCGGTCTCGGGTTCCCATGTGGTGGATGATGCCCCTTCCCATTTTTCTTCTTCTTCTTCTCATATCGTCTTGGTTCTTTGGACGACCTAGTAAGTTTATATAGAAGAGTAATGTTTGCATATGTGTGTGTGTGTGTGTGTACGTGTGTGTGTATGCCATGCGTGGTATACTCTGTTGCGTGATGCTCGACATCACATGTGGCGACGAGAACGACTTCCGAGACTGTGTTATTCGGCGGCCTCTCTCTCTCTCTCTCTCTCTCTCTCTCTCTCTCTCTCTTTCTCTCTTGAGTATTACGTCCTATAGAGGCTGAACGCGATTTATTATATAGATGAAGACGCGGATTGATAGCAAGCAGACGTTCTCTCTCACTCCCTCATTCTCCATCCCCTTGAACCACCGCCTTATTCTTGTTTTTCTTTTACATTTTCGTACATACATCGCTTGCTGGAATATTTCTAATGGTTACATATACTTATGACTATATAAATGTGGTTCATATAGATGTGGCTTGGACTTCTCTAGTCCACTTGAGAAATGCTGTGATTTAAATTATGCTTTTTTATGGGAGGGGGAATAGTGTGATATATATGTCTGGTTAGTGTATTGCTGGCTTATAAGTTTAAAGGGATATGTGTGTATACTTGCGACATATTATTGCTTTTCATTTTGGAATTATCGTTACGACCTAGTTAGTATTGAGTCACTTTGCTATTGAAAATGATATAATGACAGATTTGTTTGGTATAGGTACTTAAATATTTTTTTTCTTGATTATACCATGCGAGAAAATCAAACGATATAAAAAAAAATTGGATATCTTTATAAATAAAATTAATTTGATATGTGATTTGTTCTTTTTCTTAACAGACTATATTATATACTGTATTCATATTATGAAAGTTAAAAAAAAAGAAGAAGCAACAAAGACGTATATAAAAAAAAACCGTTTTGCCGTGATCAAATTTTAACAGTTCACTTCACGTATATAAGCATTACACTCGCGCTCGTAAACCTCATCCGTGTATGTGTATATATATATATATATATATATCCCATCATCAAAATTCGTGTAATTTCGTTGCGAAATCGACGTATCAAACTACACGGTCAGAAAGCTGCTCACGCGAGATTGGGCCTTTCGTCGCTACAAAACAAAAAAAAAAAAAAAAAACAAAAAAAAAAAAAAAAAAAAAACAGCCTGAGGAGACAAAACTCTGACCTAATCCAAGATGAAGAAGAAGAAAAAAAATAGTAAGACAGACTACTTGTATGCCCGGAAGGCGAGATCGCGCATATATGAGACGACTTTTGGGGACGAGCTTATTTAATATACGAGGCACGCATGAGTAAAAATTTGCGGTGACAGCTAATCGAAGGTCTAGAGGTATTATAAGGAGGGTCAAACACTGACTCTACTATATGTGTTGGAATATATACATATATATATATATATATATATATATATATATATATGTATGTATATCACGCGGTCAGATATAGCCTGAAGCGAGAAAATAATGATGTTGTGAATAAAAAAAGATATATTCAATTTATTTTTTGGAACTCACTCGGTGTGTGAGAGGTGCAACTTGTGCCCTCTGGCAAGCCTCGTTATTTCACGTCCGCACGTGGAGAATCACACGTGTTGTGCATTATATGTTTATAGTGGCTTGTTTTCGATTATGGATTTAGTTTGTGGATTGTTTTTTTTTACTTTTACATGTAGAACGAAATGATTTTGGTGTGCCTTAATTTAGTTAAAGTAACATTTATAATTTTCTAAAATTTTATATCGAGGTAAAAATGATTAACTTTCATTATGAATATCTTGCATATTTTATTAACGATAAAATATTTTGTAGATATGCGAGAGATCCACTTCAATGGCAATCAGCGCATATTCACATAGTTTGGCTACATTCATATATTTATATAACGTCATTTTCAAGTAAATTAATATTTATTCGCTTTTATTGAGACTAATGTGAACTCAGGAGGCACGTTAAATATTCGTTAACATGATAAATCATTTAGCGTATAAAATGAAATTCAGAAATTTTCACGATAACTACGTTGTAAGCTTTATTTATTTAAAATAAATTCTTAATAAATTGCCTGCATACATGCATTAATTTAATTAATTATTTATTTTCAAGTAGTAATTTAATCACTTTGGTATATATGTATACTTGTATGTACATGTAAACCTTACAATGTAACATTTTGAATTAAGCCTTGTTCGTTACAATAAAAAAAAAAAAATAAATAAACTGGTTTAAAATAAAATAACAGAGGTTTAAATCTGAAAAAAAAATAGTCACCAGGTTTTATATAAGTAAACGACAAACTAAATTTAAAGCTGTAGTTCAGCTGATATCTCAGAGAGCAAAATACAAAACAATTAAAAGCAATTGCTCAATTAAAGTGCAGTTGCATCTAAGTAACATTAATACAGAATATGTTTCTCTCACACGTATGTATTTATAAAAGCTAAGTAACAATAATCAATTTAACGTTGCATAATCGTACAATCTCGGAAAGAGTAAAGAAATCGAGAAACTGACAAGAAAAACTCGCGTAAGCTTTATTTTAATTGATGAAAATAACGCGAGATATTTGATTTTAAAACGCATTTACGTAATAATGAAAAAAATAATAATAATAATAATAATAGTTCCTTTTATACAGATTGCTTACATAATGGCATCATTAATATTTTGGAGAACGCGTTTGATTTGAAAAGAAAAAAAAAATCTTTTCGATTTGACATATAAAAAAAAGAAGTTAACTTCCTTATGGCTTGTTTGATTTTTTTTAAAGAATCAATATTCATCGCAGATTTGATGTCAATCACTATACCAATTACTCTCTAGTAACCTGTCACATAAATAAGGTAATTAAGATTCATATCGTGTACAATAATATTTACGAAAAAGGAAAAAAATTATATTGTTCCTAATTTTAATTGATTAGGATTTCATGTAATATAAAGAATCATAATTATACTGAATTTTTATTATTCATTTTACTATTCATCATGAAAAGAGTTATTATTCAAGAAATATTTAATAATTTGTTACAAGTATTTTTTTCAATCAAATTACATTTAGAAGTTCTTTAAATTTAATCATAACAGCTTTTTAAAAATAATATAATATTAGAATTCTAATTCGTTCAATTAATTTAATATATACAAGCTTTTGCTGTTAAATTATAATCAACTTAACAAAAATGTTAAAAATGCAGCATTTTTAATTTATTATTAAATTTACTAAAAATTAAAATTATTAAAACACATTAATCTAAGCATTTATTATCTCGAAAAGTACGTCAACCTTATCATTAAAAAAAAGGTAAAAATTTTTTTGCATTCCTCAATTAAATTGTGTAACAACTATATAGTAAAGTCTTGGAGGAAAAAAAATTAAAATATTTTTATTTATTTTTCAGTGGCATTTCACTATCAAAATAAATTCTTGATTTAACAAATCAATAAAAAGCACGTATTTTACTTCCAATTACTAAACAAAGATAAATGACATAACAGCTAACTGTTTAATATAAAAAACACATAATTTAAAAAAGAAAAAAAAATTAAATCATTAAAAAATGTTGAAAATACAAAACTGATATCATTTTGGTAACGATAAGCGACACTTGCGGCAGGTAAAAAAATATCCATCATTTGAACGTTCGCGCATGTTTGGGTCACTAAAAGTCATATGGATTGTACCGGACGCACGTGACTCCTGAAAATTTTTGTGTAAACTCGCAAGATCAGCAACAGAAATAACGTCTCGCAAAAATATACAAACATTTATTTTATCGGACACGTACAACTTTTTTCACTATAACAACCGATTGAAATATTAGGCAATGTTATAAAAAAAAAATAGAAAAATTTTAATACTTTAGTTATGCATTTATATTTTATAACTAGCAAGTATCAAATTTAATTGGATACGTAAAATAAAGAAGAAAAAAAAAAGAAACTAATCAAATTATCATTTCCCATGCATAAATTATTTGATTCTTTACTTTTCCGCAATATTTTACACAATTACTACCGATAAATATAAAAGATTATAATCTTCAACCATAAAAAGTATTAATTATAAAGTATCAAACGAAAAATAAACGCTTTAAAATTATGTAACCACAAGTTTGTAATCTTTTTCAATTACGATCTACTAAGAAAATAAAAAAAAAAAAGCTGAGAGAGAGAGAGAAAATACAGAAATGATAAGACTTTGCATCTTGCTACTTTGAAATATCTTGAAAATAGATTAATAATAGTCATGTCGAATAAACTACATATATAGTGTAATAGTTAGATAACTTAAAAGTGATAAAACACTACTACATTTATCTGTTTTGTAATGAAGCAGTCGAACATTGTATATTACAATAGCATCTTGGGTAAAAACAGTAGCGATTAAACGATCGAGTAATATTCAACTTTATTTTATACGTAGAATATACATACAAAACGGATGAATCTGCTTAACGTCAATTTGAATTAAGATTTTTCAATAGATATACAATATACTGGATTAGAAGAAGCTTGCATGAGCATAAGCTTACTGGTATATATATATCGCGTGTTTGCCGATCCAATTAACAGTTCGTCGAAGGTTATATACTTAACGGTTATTGGATGTAGGTATATTATATAGTTTAATTGACAGTATTTGATAAAGCTATTGATTTAATATATTCGTGAAAATAATCTCAAAATTGAGCTATTGCGTACGAGCTTTAAAATTAAAATCAAAGTCAAAATACAAATTTGATATACATATCAAGCTATTTTTAATTTTAAAAATGAAGAGGAATAAAGTTACGTGGATGACAATAGAAAGTCTTGATCTCCAAACATCTCATACAAATTAGCTGATAGACCGCAAACCATTTCCAAATTCTAATCCAATTAAAATTTTGGCCAAAAAAGCAAGCACATAATTATAATAACGTATATGCGCAAGACAAAGCATCTTACAGCATTTCTATAAGAATCTTACAGTTTCCAAAAAAAAAAAAATCAAAATCTCATCAATAAAACTAGAAAAACGTGAGAGGAGATGCAAGTCTGTAGAGCTGAAGGTATAAACATAACTCATCAGCGTTAAAATCACAAAATTATCCGGATGCGTGTAAAGGACGAAGACGATGACGTCTTAATGATCGAACAGCGATACGAGGTAAGATCGATTGGTCGCTTTACAATAATACAACACATAATATACATATACACATTCATCAAGAATCTACGCGTTTGCATTACATGTATAGTGAATCTATACCTATATAACACACACTGCTCTCCTTAAAACCCGCGAGGAACTCGATATTCTCCGGATTCTTCGAATAGAGCACACCAGTGGAGTTTCCTGTCGCCCCATATACGTCCCTCCTATATACATACTATATAATATATACGTACCCCCGGGTTCTTTCTATATACTCCGTGAAGAAGGAACATGTAAAAAACGTGAGCCCAAAGCTCGGATTTCTTTTCGAAGCACACACGCGTAATCTGTCTCTCCGGTATAAGGCTGCTTGCGAGAGACATTCGTCTCTCTCTCTCTCTCTCTCTCTCTCTTTTGAAGGAAGTGGGCTGCTCCCTAAGTTTTTATGTGTGACGACAGAGAGACTGTATATCTCCATATATCCTGTGTTGTTGAGGTGAGTTGTAATGCTGATGATGTTGACGGATAAAAAAAAATTTTTTACACTCACTATCCTGATGTTTGTGTATATGGTAAGACGCGAATTAAATAACATTCCAAGCGTAAACGTAAACTAGCACCTTTGGTTTTAAAAAGTGACTTACTGATACTTGGGGTTTTATGTATATATACGTATATAAGTAATATATCGCTTTATATCCGGTCACACGTATGTCCGCTTGTTTCTTATTATTTTTTTCTTGTTATTCAAATAACTTTATAGTATTTGGTTGCACTTAATTTTGGTATCAATGTTTAGAGTAAAAGTATTAATTGAATTGACTTACTGTGAGCTTGCAAGATGGACATGACAGTTGTAGTTTCTCTTTTCTACATGATGACAGAAAGTTGTGAGCTGCTTGAATGTGTTATTATGAGCCTGTAATCAATAAAAAATCAATTAATTAGGATATAGGTTGTAAAAAACAAATTAATTTTTTAACTATGACGATTACTAAAATTGTATTTTATAATTGTTTATTTTCTTACGTGTGAAAGATTTACGAAAAACGTAAAAACTTTTAAAAACCATGTATACGATTAAGAACAAGTAATCTTTTTTTCAATTGAACAAAACATATTAATCATAGAAATTCTAGATTCTATTAAAAAAAAACCGTTCCATCGATAAATCGTTTCGATAAATCATAATTAATAAATATATAGATAAATTAAGTCTAACTAAATTATCATCATAGTCTTTGTCTCTCATTACACTACAAATTGCTGACTAAACATCAGCCTCATTTGCATCACATTACCCAAGCTCATAACTTTAAAATATAAAAAAAAAAAAAAATGAAAAAAAGTAAAAAACAAAAATTTCCTAGATCACCCATTAATAATCATGTGTACACGGCATAAGTAGAGCATCAAAAACGATCGATCTTTCGCGCATTCTCTCTTTCTCGCGATGATCTAAAACACAACCACTCATCGCCTCGATACATTTCGCGGGCCCCATCAATAAATTGATTTAGCCAATCTCTAGCCCAATCGATCATCCACCCAATCATCTCCAATTATTGCAAACTTTTTGCTTCAAGACACAAAAAGAGTCGATATTGATAGAGCCTTATATACAAGCTTAACTCTTAGAAGGCCTTGCGAAATCCGATCGCGATAACGGGGATTTCTCTCTCTCTCTTTTTGCACGAAAGTAGACCATGTGGAGCTGTTACTGTTGCGATAGCCCCTGTCGATCATGTGTTTCAGGGTGTATATTAGTGACGCGTTAGTAACCCTCGATCAAGTTCCCCCCTTTTTTATACTCCACGATTACAATGTGAGAGCATTCCGTTAAAACACACGCATGAACTTCCTTTCAAATTTTTTACTCTCTAAATGTGTATAACTTGTAGTCATTTTTTTTTTTAAATTGAGACATATTTACAAATGGCTATTTCGTGTATGTCGTTCGTTGACCTATATATTTCTAACCTTATCACATTTTCTGTCAATTTTATACAAATAGTCGGTCACAATCAAACATTTTCTCTGTTTTATTATTTTTTTTTTCAATACAGTTATACATACACACAATATTTTTTTTTTTTTTATCACAAATTGAATATCAATATAGCCAGCTTTACGTAAATAAATACTGTTATCACTATACTCCTTCGCATATAAACTGAAAATCAAGAGAACAGAGTAATCAAACTCTCAACAATCACAAGCTTTACTGTGCCTATCGAGAAAAAGAGGAAGGGAGAATTGAAAAATGCGATATGTATACTGCTGCGTGGAGGAGTATAGGCCTATTTTTTTCATGCTCGCAGCAGACAGCACGGCCACTGTGTTGCATTTATACTCGTTCTCGTTTGCTCTCTCTCTCTCTCTCTCTCTCTCTCTCTCTCTCTCTCTCTCTCTTGGAGAGAACGATAACGCGGTCGATGTTTTCTATTAGATAACGAAGACTAATCACGGTCCTGTCAATTATTGTTACCGCAGCCATTACGTATCTTCGCGCGCTCTGGAAAGCCCTGATCTCTCTCTCTTTTTCTTTCTTAGCTCATAGATTACCCCCTTTTTTTCTCCGTTTTACTCTACTCCCCAAGTAAAAAAACACGCTCGCGTGCCAAAAGAGAGCTTGATACTATAGCTTTATAAATTTTCAATTTCACCAGCTCTAGTTTGCTTCTTGTACTCTCTTGTACTTTTGGTACAAGACTCATTTTTTTTGCAAGATAAGCTAATACAAATGGTTACGTAGGTTTTTACATGGTTTGAATTTACTTGGCTACATATGTACTGTCTTGCATACTTGGAAAATTGGTCTTTTTTTTTAAAAAGATTGTTAATTAGTACATTTGCTACTGGGCTTGTAAATGATGCTCTTTGATAAATTGACGATATTTTAATATACTTGAATGGAAAAAAAAATTTTAATTTCTTTTATCTATTTTTTTTTTCTTTTGTACAAATCGATGGGTGACTTATTATTTTGCTATTAAAATTTCATTTAATTTTAGTTCGTGGAAATTTAGTATTATTCTGTTTGACTTTGATCGTATTGTATTTATGATTTATAATGTGGCTATTTTATCTTTAGAATATGATGTAAGAACAGCTTATAAGAAAATTACTAAAAAATCAATACTGTTTCAATTATTAATCATTATATTCGTATTGTAATAACGTATATGTACGATTGATTATGCTAAATTAGAACATATATTTTATTTTCTTTAAATTCATTTAAATTTATATCTTACATATAATTTTTTTTTTATTTTATAATACATATTCACTTTATAAAACAGGTTCATTAAAGATAAATTACTGAACAATTTTAAAAATCACAAATTACATTATTTTCTTATTTCACTTAAAATTTATAACCACTGTATAAAACATTCATGAATAAATTATATTTTTATAAATTTAATGCATTATAATATACAGTCTAATAACATTCAAAGATAAATTTATAATCTGTCAAATATCGATCACAAGTAAAATACTTATTCTATAATATAAAAAACTTAAGCTCTACTAAAGCAAAATAATCGTAATAAAACTTAATTTCTTAATTTTCATACAATAGAATAAATATCTCAGCAGTATGTAAGTGTATAAAGAAAAAAATTGTCTAACATTTAAAATCTCGTTTTTTTTTTTCTTACTTTCTAAAACACTATTAAACGATGATCACGCGATATTATACAGTCTCGCACACGCCATCAAAATAATACCCTCTCTTACTCTCTCTCTCTCTCTCTCTTTCTCTTTCTCTCTCTAACAAGATTTAAAAGCCTATTTCGCTTGTCATCTCTTTCTCTTTAACTCAATTACAGCTCATTGACACGCGTTAAACTCGATGGTATTCTCTCTCTCTTTATTCAGACGCGCGTGAGTCGCTCACTCACTCGCGCGACGAGTATACGCGCGCACTTTTATAAATTCGATAACGATATATATATTCTTTGAATCCTTTTCTGACCATCTCATTGTTTATTTGAATCACGATGATGTTTTCGAACATCAAACATAGCTCTCGTTAGAACAAACAATCTGTATTATACCTCAACCGCGGTATAAACACTTTGAAGGCCATCGTTATAATAGTCGTATAATAATAACGAAAAGAAAACCTATACGTGTTCTCGAGCATATTATAGTCAAGATATACAGTCCAAGTAGACGGGGTATTATATTAGAAGTAGTTGGGGAGGGGCTCAAAAAAAAAAGAAGAAGAAGAAAAAAAACTTTCTTCATGGCTTTATAAATCCGTCATGACGATTCACTCCGGTGCGATTGTAATCAAAGACTCTGCCGTGCCGTGAGCCACTGCCTATATATATACCTATACTCTTAAAGAAATTTCCCCTCTCCGTTCACCAATTCTCGTCATGGCTATATAGTAGTAGGTATACCGAATAGATCTATTGCGTGCTGGAAAATTGGAACATTAGGCCAGATAGTTCGTTGTTTTTCCTTTCTCTCTCTCTCTCTTTCTCTTTCTTCATCCAAGGGGAGGGGTTGCAGTGTAAAACTTAAGAGGGGTGTGCCGGTGATGTGGAATCACGCTTGCAGCCTGCTTGCTATACTCTCTTAGACACTATACTCTCCTCCCTGTTAAACGAATCGATTAATGAGCCTTCGTAACGCTACTTTGCCATTTACTAGCCCAACTAGTGTATATCTCATCCTCCTCCTTCCCCCTACTTTTTTTTCACCCCACCCATATCTACTCTAAGAGTATATGAGAATGGAATTGGCTATTATCGGTCAGCAGGGGATTCCCCCACATTCAACTCACCCTCCCTTTTTCTGCATATTACGGCTAGACACTGCTGAGACTGCTGCTGCTGCCTGTCTGAGCTTTTTCATGGCTCTCTGTAATTTGTATTCCTGCATACTCGACGTATTAGTCTGAGACCGCCTTTCCTATTTTTCTTATATGGATCCTTCATTCATTATTTTTCAACCACTCTTTCTTCGATTTCCTTTCTTGCACATGTGGCTAATTTGTAAAAATTACTCTCAACTTCTCTTTCTCTATCTACCTCGTTTGACATGCGCTTAACATAACAAGCCTGTGATGTTTTTGGATTAATGAGTCAAATACATTTGCGCTTTGACAATGCTTCTTATTGATGCGGAGATTGGATTTGAATGTATGAAACTTTTGTGTGATTACACTGTTTGTGTGTGCAAATATATGGAAATTAGAATAGTGATATTATTTTGAATAATTTGCATAGATAATCATATTTCATGGAAGTTAATTTTTATTTATTTTTAAATTAGCTATATTTTTTGTATGCTCTAAAATTCGTGAAAGACAAAATAAAAATTAATTTTATAATACAAATTTACAAGATTGTGTAACGTCCTTACATAATGAACTTGTGAAATATAACATAAATTTGTAATAAAACCAAATTATACATGCGTACATTTTTATGCGTTCGTGGTCAATATGTATATAAATTTTTTTTTTCCTTTCAAACCCTATTTTATATAGTTATATTCGTTCAACGATGAACTTATAATTGGGCTTATATATAACAGAGTACAGTGGTGTGTTTGCACAGAAGTAGGTCAAGATCAAAATCCACAACTATATCTTTATATATGCTATATATTTATTTATAAATATTAATATTAGCAAAATTAAATATTACATATTTAATGTATGTATGTAACTTAATTAAATATCAAGTATATGCACTGCTGAAATCAAACTTATATTAAATATACATAACACATCTACGTATAGATATAATATATGTAATACATAGCAAATGTACTTTCGTTAATTAAAATATAACGGTGCAATCTTGAGCTTTAGCATTTTATCAGACGAAACATAGGCTACTTATATTATACATGCACTGCATATAAGTTCCAACACAGCTAAAGCTTATACCATCACTTGATGATATTCCGTCTGAAAATTATACTCTTAACGTGCACCAGGCGCACCGTCAGTTGAGACTGTCTACTTGTTCTTGCTTTTTCTCTCCCTCTCCCAAGAGAGAGAGAGAGAGAGAGAGAGAGAGCTTTATTGACTCTCGGCTAACTAAAATATTAAACTTCATTTCTCACTCTATCCCTACACGTTCTACACGTAAACACATTTGTATCTGGACAATTACGATTCTTGAAATTCGATGAACTATTTTAATTTCTAATGTCAAGGATTTTTTTATAGCGCGAGATGTAATGTATCACGAGAGAGTAATATTCATTTTGTTCTTTCTTCAATATCTTTACCATATTTTGTTAATGTAAAAAACTATATTCAAAATAAGTCAAACAAATCAAGGAAATCAATTTTCCTATTATGAAAGAGAGATGAGCCGTAAAGCGCAAACATATATTGTCAGCATTTTATTCGAACTCTCATTGGCCGATTTTAAAGCGCAACTATATTCTCTGCTGAATATTCGTTGTCAACCTCAAAAA
>JAPYZE010003823.1:0-27833 GCA_030522805.1 Leptomastidea abnormis | reverse complement strand
TTTACTACGCACAAAATTTTCGTGCGGCACTAAATTTTTGTGCCTGATTTCAGCACGCACGCACCGCGAGCGATAGGTGGCGTATAGGCGCTTCCGTAATTCACACCCCCCTTCCCTTAACTTCCCTCTCTCTTTCTCTAGCTTTATATCTTCTCTTCGCTATTCCCTAGCTTCGACAACGAAACCTTCGCTGTTTCATTATGTTATGTATATACGTATACTATCATTCAAGAGAGAGAAGGATAAAATTTACTATAAACGCGTTCGTTCGTACAAGCGCTTATTATCTCGAAACTTTATGAGAGGTGAAGAGTTGCAAATATAGAAGGTGGATGTGTAAAAGGATGAGAAATATGGCCAATTTGTTTATATACCCGATGTTATATATTGGGTCGAGTGTAGCAAATATATAAACGAGGAGGATAATATATAGGGTGAGGTAAAATTGACGGGAGATATATCGAGCATTATAGAAAGCGTCCGAGCATAAGAGTTATACACTGCTGTTCTAGGGCAAACATTGACACGTGTCTATATGTTAGCGCGAAATGTCGCTCCCTTACCTTAATATACAGTTTAACTTTTATGATTACTGGTATTTATTTATTTTTTTTTTTTTTTTTTGGTAAATATATAAAGTTAAGTATTGACATTGGTTTATATTTACAAAATTATTGTGTTATATATGCAAAATCAAAATTATATTTGTTGCAAGACTTATTATTATTATCTTTGTTATTTGTAACGAAAAAAATTTTAATATAATACAGTTGACCTATCAAAGACTAGAAAAGGAGAACGAATGCAACGGTATACACTGTCATCATATTATAATAAAATATCCCATAGCCTTGACCTGTTTCCGCTCGTATATACAGATGCTCCTATATGCAGTATAACATATATACATAAAAGGGACCCTTTTTCACTAAACGAACAAGTGTCTCTGTATTATATAGGTATATACTGTAAAACCCCTTTTTCCTGTTTAGGTAAAAATCGAATTGTAGTCGGGAGATTTATCTCTCTGAAAATGAAAGAATCCGGCTAATCTTTCTAATACCGGTAATCCATTGGCTTTGCAGCATGCCGCCCTGCAAGTCTATATTATGTGTATGACCCCGTTCTTAGTGGGTCCGTTTTTGATCTGTTGTTTGGGGTTTGACATAATGTGGATTGTCGTTTAGGTTCGTTTCTATTTGTTTTTTTTTCTTTTTTTTTTTTAAATAAAGGATTGAAGGGTATCGTTTTGCTAGATGATAATTTTAAAGCTTGTGGGGTTTATTATAGACAGGACGTAAAAATTTTTCAAGTGGAATATATCAAGTCGCTTTACCATACTTTTATTTAAAATTTAATTACTTTTAACTTTACATATAAAAAAAAAATTGAATAAATAAATGAATATATTTTTTAATTTGTCAAATTTTTTATATTGACAATAAGTCAGACAGATCATCGAAGCATATAATTTTTTAATCGTTCGCTAAAAAGCTGACAGCCTGAGGGTCCCTGTATGTATACATATATACGAATAATTCCTCGATGAGCAAACAATTAAATAAACCAAACAGAGAAAGAGAGAGAGAGAGAGAGAGAAAATGAAAAAGAGAGAAAAAAAAGAGATGAGCGAGGGCGAGAGAGCATCAACGCGGCGGCGCATTAAAGGTCCCGACGGCCATACAGTCGTACTTAAACACACATATACACCCCGACATAAATACACATACACACACACATATGTCCTTCGATTTGAAATCACACAATTCACACGCGTACATGCGGTTAGGATCGAGAGTTATATACGTTCAAGCATAAGAGACAGAGAAAGAGAAAGTAGTATGAGGGAGGTAGCTTGGGGGATGAGAGAGAGAGAGAGAGAGAGAGAAACGCGTATATAGAAGGCTGCTTGTTCACCACTACGCGAACCTACAGTAGATATAGGTATATACACACACACCCCCTCTCCATACATCAGAAAGCCCCCCGAGGGGCCCCAAAGATCAGCTCTGGCATTAAACTCGAGCAGACGTTTTCAACTGCCTCTGTTTGGGAAGGCTGTCGCCCCTCGTCAGGCTCATTCAAGGATAGATTCTGAGCTATACTGCTACTGCAACTATTACTTGTAGTATATAGTGAGCGTACCGTAATGCGGAAGCCTTGACCGGACCGGCGTGCCTGATTTCTCAGTTATAATACCTTCTCTCCTCCTTCCTTCTTCTTCCTATTTTTTTTTTTTTGGGGATATAGTATACTATACGGTATATAGGTACATGGTGTATATACACGTGTGAGTATTAAGATATACCGCTGTGTTGAGGGCAATGATGCACGACTTACGGATGATGCTGATTTTTGTGGGCTTTGGATTTTTTTTTTTTTTTTTTTTCATGGATGAAACTGCTTATAGGTATACTGTAAGTATCCCTAATATGTGATGTTTAATGTTCTTTGACATATTGCCGACAGTGTGTGTGTTTGTGTAATGTATGTATGTGTGATTTTTACAGTAAGATTTTTTTTTTTTGATAGATTTTCTTCTTTTTCTTTTTTGGAATATTTGATCCGTGAATGTACTGTGAGTTATTATGAATAATAAGTGTTTGTAATTAGAATATAGAATTTTAAAAATAAATTTATAAAAATTTAATTGACAAAAAATTATAATTTTGTGCTAATAATATAAGAAACTGTATTTTGCAAAAATTTTAAGCAATTTTGAGTAATTCTGATAATAATATAATTTAACTTGCGAGTTTTAAAAAAATATCATTTTATTTTTAAATTCATAGCTAAGTGACGTATTGTTAAATGAAAATTGTGGTATCTACTAACAACATTTATTTTTGTTTAATGTGCGTTCTATTTTATTTTTTAGTTAATGTTTGTTTCATATTTTTTAGTTTTACAGTTAAATAGTTATCATATTATTATTTAAAATATACTTGTGTAAAATATACGTAGCTTTATAATGACTTTAATAAGCAGTTTAATATTTATAATACAAGTATAAATGAAATATTAAATTAAATTGTAAATGTACTCATCTTTAAAAGTACAAATTAATTATTATGATTTATTCATGTTTTTTTTTATACTTTTTCACCTATATTTTTTTTTAATCGCCCGTGACATTATTATAAAAACGTTAAACGAATGAATAACTTATTAATTTCCAATTATAAATCTAGAATTAATTCTTAAAATAATGTTAACTCTTTGGCAGTGGTTCTCTTCAAATTATTTGTAACATGCATAAAATAAGCTTATTTTTAAATTTATAGTCCACGTGCTGTCTAATACATAAAAATTATGATATCTGTATTAAGTATCTATAGAAATACATTCTTTTAAAATGTGCTTTCTACATGTATGAAGAATTTTAAAAAATTTTCATTTTAATACTTGAGTTTGTTACAAAGCTTCTTGATCTTTTTATTATCCTTTTCTGATTTTTCACAATGATTATAATACATGGTTTCATATTTGTAATACAGGTACGTAAAAAATTTAATTAAATATTTTATTTTTATAACAATTTACACGTGTCAAACAAATTTTACTCTAAAAAAATCTAAGAAGACAATAATACTATAAAAAATTCATTTTTATCGAGAAGCAGATATTTTTATATTTAAATACTCAATAAAACAGCATCTTCATTTTTTATTAGGAATTGAATACTAATCGGTTTGCTTTAATACTATTCTAATTGTTTTAGTTATACGTTGCTACTGCACAAAGTATTCAACTTAACGAGTTTCTCGATTTTATTTTACAATGTGGCTTTCCACAACCCATAATATACCAAGAACTTTATGGATTTTTTTATGCAGAAACTGAGCAATATGCTATGAGTCGCGAAGAACAAGGTAAAATTAAAATGTAACATATGAATCATTATTCCTTAATTTATCCAAATTAAAATAAATATTTTATAAAACTTGAAAAAAAATTGATTATTATTTATACAGCCTTCAATAATAACTTATCATACATTAAATATTGCAAAATGTTTTACACAATATTGCAAATTACTAGCCAACTTAAACCAACAATTTTATTAAAATTCAATTATATATTTACAGCAATATTTTTGGCTCAATTAATCTCTAGTAGCAGAGGTTTCCAAAATTCTGAAATATTGAATTGTCGAACAAGTTCATTCAACTACAATGCAGCCACAAGTAAGACGTATTTAGGCCGTGGATTTATACATTTAATAGGTTACGATCAGTACGAGGCTGCTTCTATAGATTTAGGCTTGGGCCGATATCTATTACATGAACCTAAAGAAGTGGCCCTAAATAAGAGAATCGCTATGCGAACAAGCGGCTGGTATTGGAATAACTACGTAAGACAGGAATTGTATCCAATTAACGTAGTCTGTGGCTTGGCACCTTTTAAATTTGGTGTCACCACTAGGGCCATAACAGCGAGATTAGTACCTCCTATGTGCACTGGTTCACCAAACGAATTAGCTAAAAAACGTTACGAATGCTATTTGAAAATAGCTAATATCACGAATATTCAAGATAAAGCTTTGGAAGAAGGTTGCTATAATTGATTTCGTTATGTATACTATTATTAACCAGTTGATCTATTTGATTAATTATTGTATAACCTTCTGGATATTTCATTTATATTTGTGCAATTCAATATGTGTTATAAAATCAATTTGTAAAATTTGATGAAAATAAAATCTTTTTAAATCATAAAATTATTGTAAAAACTCATTTTTTTTATAAAGTTACAACCGAAAAATCTTATCAATACTCTTCTTTTATCAATTTAGTTTATGGCGTCAGTGAGCATTTTTACCGATCAGTTTGGAAATGTACTTTTCTTACTTACCGATTTAGACTCATTTTTTTAATAAATTATACTTTTATGACAAAATCATGTAAAAAATTGTTTGTCAAAGCTTTGTTATGCATAAACTTCTTGTCAGTGATTCTTATCAAAATATTTTAACATGTAAAATATATATAATATATTATTTTATTTTTAAAGTCATAGTTGACGTGTAGTCTAATAAAAATTATTTTTTTCAAGCATACAGATATTTATGCTTTTAAAATATATTTAATACAATTTTAAACTTTTTTAAAATTTTTTTTCCTGGTACTTTTTAAAATTATTTTTATTTGATTTAGTTTTTTAGTTGTAGTTGTACAGTTAGTGAACGGCAATCAGGATAATTTAACATCTAAGTTTAAAATGAATTTAAAAACTATCAGTTTAATGTTTGTAATGCAGGTAGGTCAAATATTTAATTTTCCTTGTCTTACTAAAAATCATAATTTTCAATAAAACTACGGCATATTAGTTCATGATATTTAATAATTTCGAAAATGTAATAAAACTAAGATTACAAAAAGTAATTTTTTCTGTAGACAATTGTTATTTTGATATTATTATTTATTTACCAGTTTTATGTGATTGTTGCACGAGATATAACACGAGACGAGTTTCTACATTCTGTTGTACAATGTGAATTTCCAATACCCAACTTGCCAAATATTTATTCGCTTTTTCATGCAGAAACTACGAAATATGCCATGTCTCTCGAGGAACAAGGTAAAACTATATAACATAAATTATTTTTCAATTACATAAATCATAAGTTATGTTTCACAAAATATCTAAAAAATATTGATTCTGAAAAAATACTGATACTGAAATTCATAAAATCAATCAATGCCAATTAATACTAAAAATTTTATTTTATGATGTTTGCAGCCATTTTTTTGGCTCAGTTAATCAGTAACAGCTTTGGCTTTCAACGTACAAAAGAATGGGTTTGCCAGAAAACTAAGTTGAATTACGATCAAGAAACAAATATATGGTACTATGGTCGCGGCTTTCTACATATAGTAGGTGTTGATCAGTACAAGGCCGCTTCTTCAGATTTAGGCTTGGGTCAACTTTTATTACATAGACCTAAGGAAGTGGAAATAGACAAAACAATGGCTATGAAAGTAAGTGGATGGTTCTGGCAGAACTACGTACGTCAGGAACTGTTTCCGATTGATGTTATCTGTGGCTTGAAACCTTTCAAATTTGGTGTTACAACTAAAGCTATTGTAATGAGAACATCATTTTCTTTTTTATGTAATGGTCAACCAAATCAAAAAGCTAAAAAACGTTACGAATGTTATTTAAAAATCGCTAATATTTTAAATATTCAAGATAAGGCTTTGGAAGATGGTTGCTATAACTAACTATTAATTCTATTCAGTTAATGAACATCAGTAATTAATTTATGAATGTTATCAATGATGATTATTTTTTTACAATGTTACAAGTGTAATAAAATCTGTAAAATTTGGCAAAAATAAATTTTTTACAAACTGCAACTACATTATAAATATGTTATTTATGTATTATTTTTTTGTAACCAAATCATTTAAAATATAATAAAAATTTTGCTAATAAATGATTTGATAAAATAAAATTAAAACTAAATAATATGATAAAAATATTCAAAATTATAATTATGATATAAAAGAAATTCTTAAAATAAATAATATAAAATAAAAAGACAATTTAATCAATTATATTTTTGTGACAAAATTATTTTTTAAAAGCTTGTATAAACGTCTTGACAGTGGTTCTCATCGAAATATTTTATTTTTAAATGTATGACTAATATGTTGTCTGGTAAAAATTATAGCGGAAATAATTATTAGTCTTGAAAAACATATTTGCAAAAATATTTTTTTTACTGAAACGTACAGTACTTTAAAACTTTTTTTATATTCATACGTAAATTTTCCTTATAAGTTTTTTACTTGTCAATTCTGTTTCTAGTTTGTCAGTTTAAAAATTGATACTTGTCAACTGTGATAATTTTATACACAAGTTTATTATGACTTTAATAAGCATATTAGTATTTTTGATAAAAGTATGTAAAATATTAAATAAAATAGTGGTTTCTTTCTTTTTATTTTAATAAAATTTATGATTTTTCACATAACTTAAAGTACATTATAACTATTTATTAAAAAAAGTGCAAACTAGAACCACACGAATCATATGTTATAAAATTTTGACGTTAGACAAATTTAAAAATGCAACAAAACTCCAAATTTTATATACACCTTTTAATCTGCAGATTAATTATATCTTTTGTTGTATTATAGTTATACGTTGCTGTGGCACAAGACATAAATCGTGACGATTTTGATAAATCTATTGAAGAATGTGGCTTTGAATTACGTTATAGAGCAACACTCTATTATCTCTTTGACTATGAAATTCGTCATTATTCTATGTGTCGTGAGGAACAAGGTATATTGTATTTGTAAAACAAATGTTATTTGACTTATTTAAATTAATATCTATCAATCAAATAAATTTTTAATAAGTTAATAAAAAAAATTAACTATAGTTGTTTATACAATTATTAAATTGATAATATATTTAAAGAGTAATACCACCGTAGAAATTTAATAAAAAAAAGTTTTTTTTTTGGCCGGTTATAGTTTATACCTCCTCAAAATATAAATATAAAATTTTATTTTGTTGTTAACAGCCATATTCTTAGCTCAGTTAATATCTAGCAGCGACGGCTTCACTAAATTTTCAAAAGTTGATTGTTCAAAAAAACCGTATTATGGCAGAGGTATCATAAAGTTAGTTGGTAAAGATCAGTACGAAGCCGCATCAAAATATTTAAATTTAGATGATTATTTACAAAGTAACCCTATGTCCGTGGCAGTTGATGCTCAAATAGCTATGGCAACAAGTGCTTGGTACTGGCATAACTACGTAAGACAGGAATTGTATCCAATTAACGTAGTCTGTGGCTTGGAACCTTTTAAATTTGGTGTTACGACTAAGGCAATTGTAGCAAGACTAGATCCAACTATGTGTAATGGTCAGCCAAATGAGGAAGCTAAAAAACGCTACGAATGCTATTTGAAAATCGCTAATATTACGAATATTCAAGATAAAGCTTTGGAAGAAGGTTGCTATAATTGATTTCGATGTTTACGTATAACTAATTCTGTCAAATTTATCTTAAAAAGTTTGATGGTTATACAATTTTATAAATGTAATAAAATTAATTTTAAAAAAATTTAATAAAAGTAACAAAGTTTTAAAAACAAAAAAAGTTTCTCAATATTTTTACAGTTTTGTAAAATTAGGTGAAACAACATATTTCATTTTATTATATCGAGTGTACCTACTTTATGAAAGAAAATGTTTAATCATGTAGAATTTGACCAGTGTGCTGTTGAAAGTAAAACTGACAGACATCCCCCTTCCTTCTGACCATACTTATATATTAGTATTACTATAGTAATAATTTGACTCGCGCGAGTTATTTGTTTTTTCTCGATTTATTTATCTTTACAATCAAATTAACCTTTTTCTCGAAATCAACATAAAACATGGACATTAAGTATACATCTCGATTTCAAAGGACTAAAGCAATGACGTGGATGAAGGTATAATAAACAATGCAGGTATTTATCAAAAGTAAAAGAGTAGTTAAAAACCGTTGCACCGGGCTATCAAACAATATGATCGATGAAACTTCGCAATAAAATTTTAAGCATGTTATAAAAGTGTTATAAGATTTGTTAGTTTACGTATTATTTTTAGCTTTTATAAAACTGCTTGTAAAAAAAATTGGTGCATATCCTTACCTTCGTACAGCTAAGGGCTAAATATTTGATGCGTGAAATTTGAGAGGTTAGAAATACTTTTCATGTGTTTTGCAGAGACGACGTAGACAATTCAGTTGTTGCGAAATCCATGGAATCTGATGTTAAATAATCAAAGGAAATCCAGCTTCACACATGACACTTTTTTTTAATGGATTTTGAAGTTAAACTAAAAGGTTAGTAATGATAATAGTGCCGCGTATACTTGATAAGAATGGCGCGGTAACGACGTGAGACGTCACAGTCGAAACGCCAAACTCGACACTAAAGTCTTAAAAATGTAGCTTTTATAATCACGACTTTTTGTTGGATAAATGAATTTTTTTTACATGAAAGTAAAGAATGTTATTTATAAAATTATAAGTTTATAATGTATGTATAAGCAAAGTTCTCAATAACAATTTATGTATAAATGTTAGTATAATTTATTAATAGAATTAAAAAGAAAATATTATTAACTATAAATTAAATTAAGTAATACTATTGGATAATGATATTAATAAAAATGTTATTTATTTTAGGATTTTTAGAGATGACTTGGTCAGATAAGGTATCTTGATGTCTGCAGTAATAAGTTTATAATCGAGTGAGGCATGTTTGTACATCAGAATACTTACTTTCCACTTTCTTATGGATTATTAGTTTGGCGTTAATTTACTTTTAAACTCAAATTTGGTTTATAGAATTTACCAAACAAACTTGTCGCTGAAAGATGCTAAAGATGTCAATATGTTATTATTTCTACTAACACAAGATCTATATAAGGTTAGTAAATTTGATTAGTGCATGAAAAATAATTTTTAATGTATTACATCATATAAATTATAATTAAAATTTTAGAAATTGCTATTTATTTACATTGAGAATTTAACTAGCTATGCTTTTTATTGCCTTAACATTGATTATAATATTTTTTCAATATTTCATTTCCATTTTTTTTTTTATTAATTTGTTTATTAGTATTTAGTTTTCACTTTCAATAAGTACACGCTTAGAACTATTCACTAAATTTGTACTTACAAATTTTTACTAAATATTCTTTTTAATTATAAAAATGAATTTTATAAGCATATATCTATCTCTACGATACTAGGTTTCTTTTCACTCCAACATCCGTTTTTCCACTAGACATTAATAGAAGTGGACATGTAGGATATTACATAATCCATCCTTTCAATAAATTTATAAGCTGTACTGTCATCTCAGAACATTATTCTCCCCTACATTACCTAATACATACATACATACATACAAATAAAAGATTGAAACGATCAGAACCACTACACCTGAAAAACTTATCTCTCATCCCCTCTGCATACATAGGTACACACATATATACAAGCCCGTAGGCAAACTAATTTTCGCTCGACAAAAGCCATACTATAGGTAGGGTACAGAGATCGATTGTGTCATCCCAGCTTTGACTGTGCTACATACATATACACATGTATGTACCTTCAATATCTCAAAAAGGCCGCTGTAACAGGAAGCAGCCGATGATCAGTGCATCCGTTCGATCAAAAAAGTAAAATAAAAAAAAAAGGGCCGACGATCCGATGAGCAAAGTGGCAAACTGCCAGTGTAATAAAAAAAAAAGTAGATCTAAAGTAAAAGGAGGTGGAGGAGGAGGAGAAAGAAACGACAAGCCATCGAAGTGGCTATATGGTATATGTACATAGAACAGAGCTCATCCTCGCTAGTGTTTGCTCTGGTCGCGCGTTTACGTACCAGATGAGAGAAAGTAAAAAGGCCCCGTAGTTTTATTGTGCATTTCGGGGGCCCTCTTGAGTCTTCAGCTTGGAAAATCGGGATGCACATTTAAGCCGTCTTGACAATACGTTCAAGGAGAAGGCTAGTATATATATAGGGTATATATAGAATAATTTTCATGCGTACATGCGAGATTGTGATGTATGTATGTATAACGGCCAAGTGGATCGATCTCTTTTTTTTTCCTTTTTTTTCTGTGCTTGTACATACTTACGCTTCATTGTGTATTTGATTGTAGGGGTCCGTGTTTTTCGGGACTGTTTGAGTACTTGAGGTTCGCCCTTTTACTTATTTTTAGATTTTCGTCAAGATCACGTTATTTTTCGTTGGATTTTTTTTTTTACTTTATTCTTTTATCTTACTCGCTTAAATGACGTATCTTCTATTATATGTTTTTAAAAATTGTAGTTTATAATACTTTGTCATATAATTTTCTTTTATATGACAGACCCTCCAGTTCATATTATTTCTTCGTAAACAATTTTTCAAGATTTCTAATATTTTTTTCTCCTTTTTTGTCATACTCTAATAATCGATCTTCTAAAATCCTTAAATAGAATCCAAAAAAGATATTCTTATAATAATTTATCAACTTCTCTGAAATCTCATCATCGTCAAGTAAGTTCAAATATGAACATCATCTCTTACACACCGCAACAATGGCTTCAAGTTTAAAACTCCAAGAAAAAAAAATCATCAAAAAGCAAAAGCATTACAAAAAAAAAAAAATAAAAAATAAAGAAACTCCAAAGCTAAAAATAAAAAAAAAGAGGGAGGAGCATCGCTCGACAGACATACAAAACCGCTGCTCGTATTATATCCAAGCTTTCACCTCTTCTTGCTAACGAGCAGCATGTCTCCTCACTGCAAAAGCAGCAGGCGTGGCGCTTAAAAAAAAAATCAAGCTGACTTTATATATCTATACTCACACAAGATCTTCGTATAGGGTATGACACGAAAGGCAAGTGGAAAAAGCACGCGATAGGGCGTACGCGACGATATATGCGGTAAAAAAAAAAATAAAAAAAGCGTGAAAGGCTAAGGGTAAAAAGTGTAGAAATGAGAAATGAGAGGGGATGAAAAGCTTGTACGAGGTAGATATAGGTATAGGGCTTGATATACGAAGGAAGAAAGATCGAAAGGGGGGAAAAGCCGAGAGAATTGGCGGGATTTCCGCGGCTTCTCTTATACATACGTATATAACGTATACAGGCGTGTCAGGCGCAAGCCGCATTGTCGTTGTTGTCGGCTGCAATCTCGCTAAGCGCCTCTCTCACCAACCATCCCCCTTTCCACTTCTTCGTTCTATACTATACACTAGCAAAAGAGAGAAAGAGAGAGAGAGAGACCTGTCCGCCCACGTCACGCACGTGTGCATCATCATCATCTCTCTCTCTCTCTCTCTCTCTCTCTCTCTCTCTCTTTCTCACCCTATTGTCAAGCTCTCGGGCTTAAGCTCTTTTCGCGCAAGCGTATTTTTTTTTTTACCGCGAGACAGGATTACGTGGTGGTAGTGTATATATATAGTAGGTGTATACTTCCCCTAACTCGTGTATAAAATCCTCTGGGGGGCATTGTTTTACGAGCAAGAGATCTGTTGCTGTCCGGTCTACGTTTAAGCTGCTTTCGTATGTGTTGTTGTTGTTGCTGGGTTATTTAGCGGAGAGTTTTGAGTTTATGTTGCTGATTGCTGATGTGTGTGTGAAAGCTATATGTATGTGTGTGTGTATATATAACCCGGGTGTTTTTATATACTTTTTTTTAGAGTTAGGGTAGGATATTCATATATAGAGTAGGGAGAGGCAATTGTTCCGGTACTTGCACTGTATGTATATAATACTTGCTTGCATATTGCGCAGCTCATATATATACTGAGATTCTGGGCGTCTAAAAATGCACGAGCAATTTGGCAAAGTACTTTTCTGTATATGATGTATTCGTATAGGTATATAACTGAAAGTGTTGTGGCCTCTGCCATTTGTTCTTTCTGTATAGCTATACCAACTTCTAACCCTTGTTGAATCTTGGGAGGAGATTCTCTGCA
Source organism: Leptomastidea abnormis (assembly GCA_030522805.1). Lineage (NCBI taxonomy): Eukaryota > Metazoa > Arthropoda > Insecta > Hymenoptera > Encyrtidae > Leptomastidea > Leptomastidea abnormis. The sequence goes on along the minus strand of JAPYZE010003823.1, from coordinate 15,344 downwards.
GGTTCTTATTATTCTTGGTTTGTGGTATACCACGGAAGATGGATTGTTGCTAAGGCCTATTGTTATATTTTGATATACATTTTTTTTTTGCTAGTGGAAGTTTTGCTGGATATGGATGCGCACATGAAAATGAAAGCTTTATCTTGACTTTTTCCTTCTGCGCTTTTTTATAAATCTTTTGTTTAATTTTGTTTTTGCTTTTTTATTTTTCGTTCTTTTTTTTTAAATTTTTTTTGTTAAAATTCTACTAAAATGTAAGATTGTTTGAAAAATGCTTTTTTCAAAAAAAAAAATTGTGATACTATACATTTTGTTGCCGACCTCATTTAGTCTTAACATCGACATTTTCTCTTTTGTTTTTTATCTGATTTTAAAATTATATTTTTTGTACATTTTTCTAATATTTGAATATTATTAAAAATAATTTAATAAAACAATTTAAAAAATTGTACAATAAAAAATTAATTCTTTCACGGAAAATCTTAAGACGCCAACGATTAAGTCTATCAACCCCTCAACTAAACAACAATAACAACAAGTGAGACAACGTCATCACACATACACATCACCCCCAGACATACCCGTAAAATAGCGATTATCAGCTTTTACTTTTCAACCACTCCCCCCAACAATTTTCTCTTCCCTAAACTTTTTATTATGAATTAAAATTGACAGGTCCCCACCCACCCTCCTTAAAAATTCCTACCAACAAAAAGACGTAGCCCCCTCTCTCCTTCATATTCAAGCACACGCGTGCATAGACGAAAAAAGGTCGCGTGTTCGAAAAAAGAGGGGGGGGGGTGGAGAAGAAGAAGAGTGGATTTATTGTCGTCAATCGAGCGTGTACTGCTAAGCTGGGTTTGGTAGATCCCTTTAATTAACCTCTTGCGGAATTGTCGTACTGAATGAAAGATAGAGAAAGGTTGAGTTGAGGGTGTTGATGTTGAGTAATTCAATTTCGATTTTGATCGAAAAAGGGATGAGAAAGAACGTTCCATTTTCTTCGTTTGTTGGATAAGAGGATGTTGGAGGTAAGAAAAAGGAACGTGTTGTGTTGAGCTTGTTATCTTTTTGGTGATTGTCAGTTTTATTGGGTATTATTAAGGGAGTCGATGCTTTGTTTTTTCTGAGATATATTTCTGAGGATTGATATATATTTAAAGAGTACCATTGTCTCCGTAATAAATAAGAAAAGGCGGTAAAATAATAAAATTTAAAATTTCGTAATTTTTATCATCTAAATTAAAATTCACAAATAAATTTCACCTGCCACACAAACCTTTTATATATTCTACTCTTCACGACATAATTACATCGTTTCCTATTACATAAAACACCCGCACCTATATACATACATACATACACACATAATTCACATCTCACATACATATAACCAGTGAACCGAGGGTCCGTTTCCGCATATAGATCTCTCTATAACATATATAATCCTCCCTTAATTTTCTCCGGCATTCCGGGACGTCGCGCGTAACCTCGAGAAAAGTCCAAAAAAGAGTCCCACCAGTTGGATCCCATATAGTTAGTTACCTCTCCGCTCTTCCATTGACGCGCCCTATATATAAGCGAGAGCAACGAAGCGAAGCGCACTAAACAGATAATCGCTAATCTATTAGATTATTATGGGCATTAGTGAAATGAAGCAGCGTGGAAGCATAGGAGTAGGTTGTAGGTAGCCAATTTATTGGTCGTAAGCCTCTAGTATACGTATATATATATAGAGACGCCGGCGCGCGCTCATGCTTGTTATGTTGCCGCTTCTGGGTTCCATAGGTAAACGTGCCTTGTGTATGTATAGGTATATATAAAGTCCAGCGGCTAGGTTCATTGTGCTTTGGGCCTTTAATCCCAACCTGGACGTCGGCTCCTTTTAGTGTCAAGCTTTTCGAGTCTTCTGCCTTGGTGTTATATAGAGACTAGAGACTACTGGGACTTTGTATATGCTGAGGAGGCGGTTCGTATACCTGCTTGCTTTAATTGAGGTTAAGACGAAGGATGGGACTCTGAGACGCCCCCTCTTGTGATTTTCTCACTCCTTTCTTGCTCCCACAAGGGTTAGTGGATATATATATATATATATATATATGTATTTTTGTGTGGTATTTATTTATGTGGGTGACCCTGGGAATACGAAAGGATTACTGTTTAGATGAATGTGTCGCAGAGTATTAAGGATTGCGTCTGATGGTGCATTTTTTTTTTTTTTGTTTATTACGCAAAATGAGATTGAAGTCTTTATTTATACTCTTGTTTGAGATGTATTGTATTTTTAACGCACGATAATTAAGATATTTATTAATTTGTTGTAGATTTTATGTAAAAGAATAAGACGTGTTGTGTTTGGCTACGATTGATCACGTGACTTGATTATGATTGGCTTAAGCTGATCACATGGTTAGCATATCACGGCTAGAATAGGATTGTAGAAATGCAATATTGAAAGATTATAGATTGAGAAATATATTATTTTGATTGTATTTGAAAAAGTTATGAAATCAAAAAGTATAATATAACCTGTATAGACATAGTATAAGATAGAGTATGCCTAGAGTTGACTAATATTTTAAATTGCACAATGCGTATATTTAAAATGCATTCTATAAAAAGAAAAAATAATAATAACAATAGTGAACTTGTTTCGCATCCAGAAACTACAATCTACATGAGAAAATCTAGAAAAGTACGTATAATGTGTATTGAAAACTATACCTCGGCGTGGTACAAACAACGGATCCGGAAAAATCATGGGGATACGAGAAAGAAATAAGGCGGTCATTGTGTGATGCTAAACTAGCCATTAAAAATTATCGAAACCACAACAAGGAAGCCGGCATTTCTTTCAGGTATAAATATATTGATGAGATGCGCTATAGGTATATAGAAAACGAGTGAAAAGCCGAAAAGACCTTATAGCCGCTGACGATTGTAAACAAGAAGAAGCGGCTTTTTCTCGCACATGTCCTCCGTTCGCGCGAGCGGCCATCTCCAAAGGCACACACATCCCAAAAGGAAAGAAGAAGAAAAAAAGAGAAATAAAGAGGGATGTGGTCGAATCCGCGCTTTCAATCGCGTCATTCAATTGATCAGCCGAGGGGATAGCTTGAAGGTAGGAGAATAAGGAGAAGAGGAGGGGGTCATTGTGCGTGCAGGCGCACATCCTTGGGTAGGAGGGGATAAAGAAAGGAAGAAGACTTGGTTTATAGAGCTATTCATGCCGAGGAAGTGGAAGTGCAGTTTTTTTTTTTTTTTTTGCTGCGAGCGAGAAATCGGTAATGAGCCGATGTCTTTTATTATTTTCTATTGCTGAACGTGTGCCTCTTACGCGGCTGTAATCTTCTTTTATTTTGTGCACATTTTATAAGAAATCGCGATGAAAAGCTAGGGTACTGCTATGCTTTTATTGTATAAGGTTTGTTTCACGTTCGATAATTTTTCTCTATTTTATTATATTTTATTTTTACTTTTGTCTATTTTTGTGCTTTTTTTTCCTTTTTTTTTGTGGTCTTTGCTGAGATTACAGAGTTTTGTTGTTGCTCGTGTAGCGCGAAAAAGTGTCAAAGTCAGAGATTTGCGATAGATGGTCAGGGAGTCTTTTTCTTTGTGTAAAATGAAAAGCTATGGCCTATTTTCAGTTTTTCATGATCAGAAAATAATTTGATGAATGAGAAATATTTTTTAGAATTTTCATCATATACAAAAAAAACAGCAATATACCTCGACTTTTTACAGACACATTCTTCTATCTTCTCCAGACATTTTCATCAACCCTTTTTACACCTAGTACACAACAACATCATACATAGCTAGTCCACACATCAATGACATCACATCTACCACAATGTACAAGTCCCTAGCGACACCTTTCTCAACAGGCCCATCGTATCCCCAATTCCCGCTTATTTTCTTCAAAAGCAAGTTGACATTGACGCAAGTCATCTTTAAAAAAGCTTTTTAATAATTCATCATAGAGAATAGTATAGGCGAGATAATTCTTGTCCTAGGCATTTTATAATCACTGCATGTGCACCACCAACAAAATAAGTTGTGGTCAAGCTAACAAACACACGATGGGTCTCCAAGGAATTAAGACCCAGACTTACACTTTTTTTTCTTTCTTTCTTGTTCTCTAGAGAGAAAAAAATACACAAACTATAACGAAGGCGTCGCTAAACGCGTCATAAACTCTTTCGCGCCTTGACGTGCTAAAATCAAAGCTTATACTCAGGGCTACTACCAAACCATCCATCCATCCTTCTCCCTTCCTTTCTGTTCTTTTTCTCCTTTGGCACCCTAGTATACACCCTGGTCAGAGAGTCCGTAGTAGACGAATAAGAGAGCAAAATATAACGGTACACCGATAAGACGGCCGAGGCCATCCCCTATACATACACATATATACACATGAACCCAAGACTAAAACACGCGACGACGCATTTCCGAATCCGTTTAATCTCAGCCGACGGTAGACGCGAGTGAAAGCTATCTTTCCTGAATGCAAAATCAAACAAAGCGACAAACACACATACACTGGCCGTGGTATATTAGTGCTTTGATGTTGGAGCGCGTAAGAGAGAGAGAGAGAGAAAGAGAGAGAGAGAGAAAAAAAGTAACCCCCCTCTTACAAAGCTGTGTTTTACTGGTAGCTACTGCTACTGCTGCTGTTTATATGAGAGTTTTCTTCACGAGAGAGATGAGAATTTCGCGCCTTACACTCTCTGATGATCGGTATGAATGAATGACATGCGTTTGTAATATGTACTTGGGGGTTTACTTTTGTTGGATAATTAACTATATATCGTTGCTAACCCTCTGTTTTTTATGTGTTTGTATAGATATGTATACTGTATGTAAGTACTTGACTCAAGGATATGGCTGAGTGTGTAAGAGTTGGTATTCATATATGTTTTATATAAAGCTTAGCGAGCGTGAAAATCGATGTGATATACATGTAGGTTTTTATTATGAACAAAAATTTGATTTGAATTGATTTGTGAATATTGATTTTTATATTGTTTATGATTTATTTTCTATTGATGATTGCAAAAATTGATTGTGCTTTATTAGAATTAATTATTTAATGAAGAATACTTGACTGTTTTTTTATGTATATGATAAAGAAAATAAGTCAACATTTTTTATTATGATAACTAGAGCGTAACGACTGAAAATCTACTTAATCAGTAAAAAAAATAAAATCTAATTAACAATATAATTTCAAAAGGTTACATATACAGATCAATCCATCCAGACTTATAATTACAAAATTTTTTATTCAATATAGAATATCAGATTAAAGAAAACACACCTATACCATATATATCTCATATTATGTAAAGCAAGAGGAAGATGAGTCTTTTTTCAAGAGGTAGATTTATAAGAGTTAAATCAAAAGCGTGATAATTTACGCTTGTCAAAAAAACTGTGAATATCAAAAGAAATAAAAAAAAAAAAAGAATCCTTGAGAGTGAAAAAGCGGTAAGAAGAGAGTAAGACCGTGAAACGCGAGAGTCGGTAATGAGAAGCGAGTTATAACTCTCCTTCCAATATAGATAGTAAGGTATGTGTGCTAGTCTTCGTACCGTTAGTAAAGGTATATATCACAAATTCAAGAGTTATCACGCTACGACTGTCTTTCTATATATATTGAGGACGTCATTATACGCTCGTATCGGCATTTTATATGCTTTCGGTGACGAAGGCGACGCCTCGTTACGACACTTTTTGAAGATTCACACTCGAGCACTTTCACTGCTTGCTATACTATACTTCTCGCTATACTACACTTCTTTCTGTGGTTATTCTTTCTTTGAACCTTGCCGCCTTACTCTTTCTCCTACCCTTTTCTACCCTTTCCTTTTCATTTTTTTTTTTTTGCTTATTTGAATTTGATTTTTTTTTTTTTGAAAGATGTTGTGTAAGAAAGAGAGAAGATTGTGATTTTATTTCCAAATTTTTGCTTTTTGGCTGATTTGATGAAAAAAAGAATTGGTTTCAATAACCTTAATTGTTTCATCAAACATATTTGAATTATCTATTGTATCATCACGTAACGTACAAATAAAAATTCTTATTAGATACTAAATCATCATCATCAACAATTTCTTTTAATTTTATAACAACAAAGATAAAAAATTTAGCTCGGCTAAATACACATCAAACTCAAGTAATATAAAAACACATCATAAAGAATTCTCAATCTCAATACAATCAACTCACGATACTCCATACGCGAAAAATTTTGTCAAGCACAAATAATCTCCAGTAAAAAAAATAAAAGAAAAAATTGAAACAGCCCTAAAATTAAGAGGGTATATAAACTCGCCAGGGGAGCAATAAATGACAAAAGAACGAACTGCTAATCAAGAGTTTATAAACGTACACGCGTGTAAAGCATCAGGTGCGTTATAAAATCATCCAAGCGATATGTTTTTAAAAGGTAACGTCGGTAGCTAAAAATTTCTCTTTCTCTCTCTCTCTCGCTACTTATTGTGTCCGATCCCTATTATATACAGGTCGACGCCTTCGAGGATTTCAGTCTTGATATTATATGTACGCATAATAGCAGAGGGAAAGAGAGAGAGAGAGAGAGAGAACTCCAAGTAGTACAAGAGTTTATTCGACAATGCTTATATATAGAGACTACTCCCTCGCGTATAAGATAAGTCTCCAACACAATCATCCCCACCAATTCTGTCAAAATAGCTGTGTATGTATATCTATATCTATATTATGAAGCTCTCCCACGCGTATATATATATTCGACTACACCGATAAGCATTCAATGTATATACGTATTCCCTTTTAATGAAGAGGCGTTGAAGCGAGAAGCCGATTATTCGCGCTCGTTACTTACGCGGCTCTGGCCAATTATTGTATATATACATACACATATATACACCAAACTCATGGACGTATCCTATATATAGCTTTTGTGTCATATCGAAGTTATTTCGTGCGTTATACACCATCACCACCCCCCTGGAGAGATGTTTATTGTCAGGAATCGTGCGATGTTAAAACTTGATCGTTTACGCTCTCTCACCTATCGATAACACGCTCTCGATCTGTATACCCTCTTCATAAAATGTTGTTTTGCTACTGTAAATTTGAAGTTCTTGGATTGTAATGATATAGTTTGAGTGAAAATTTTGATGTTTTTTACCTGTGAGTTATTTTATGTATTCTATAGTTTTTTTATAAATTGTGGATTTTTAATAATTTTAAAAATGAATGTAAATTTATTGACGTAATATTGATTAATATTAAAAAAAAAATACAAGAGATATGATGAAGACAATGACTAAAGAAGGTCAAAATTTCATGCAACTACCCGGCAAAAAAGTTTGCATCCAAAAAAAGGAGGCATTTAATAGGGAATTATCCCGTGGGCGTAACAATTACGAGAGGATTATTAACACCTGGACCCCGAAGGCGTCATGTTGCTTTTTCATATTGAGTTTTGCCGAACGATGTCAGGCTTACACCGCTTACAAGCGGTGAATGAGACGTATAGAGAAAGAAAGCAAGAGAGAGAAAAAAAAAGAGAAGGGGCGTGGAGTTGTTGAAGCGTATATGAATCCATGGGTCCGCTCAATGGCTTGTAGAGTCGTTCTAGCGCAATTCCGGTCTATGAGACTATATATTTTGCCTAGTATAGGGAGATACGAGTTTAAAACGAGAAGAAAGGCAAGAAGGATGCGCGCGGTATTTTCTTTTTAAATTCTTGAATCGGAAGTTATGAGCATGTAGAATATAATTTGTCGTCTTCTTTTTGGCAGTATTATTGCTAGAGTGCAGATATATTTTATAATTGAAACTTTTTTTTTATTTTATTCGTTTAAATTTTAAGTTTTTCATAATAATAATTGAAAACTAATTTGAAAGAGGCCATACATTTTTTTAATGATTCTCGTAAGTTTTTATGGGGTTGGGGCACCCCCCCCCCCTACGCGGGAACGCCCCTTGACCCCACACCCCCTACCCCATCCTGCCCCCTCAAGGAGGGGGGAGGGGTTGTACTTTTTAGGCACTTAATTGAACTGAGCTTTTAGTCTTCTATTTTCTTTCTACTATCTTATTTAAAAAACAAGTTATCTGCCAACACCTTCAAACAACTAAACCTCCTGTCAATGCTGTCTTTTTAACATCTCTTTTTATATACCAAGTGTAATCGACTCGTGTGAGTACAAAGCCAAAAGGATGAGAATCACTAACATTAAAGTAACAACCTACTCACCAAGATGATTCTGACGCTTCGATCTACGACCCCAATGGCCGGGTTGTATTGCACTTACGCGCGTCAAGCCGAAGTGAGCTAATGGATATGAAGTACGCGCTATACGCGCGCAAGATAGGCGGGTACACGACGTATCATGACTCGGCGATCGCGAACCCGTATATAGTCACGTATAGGCTGTGCGCCTGCGATATCTCTAGTAATCACATCTATCTCTATCTTCCTCTTTCTCCTTCTATGCTATTGACGTCGACGACCGAGTTCCAAGCTCAGGGTACTCCAGGCCGTCATTCTCTTCCGGCGAGTACTACTACTACTACTACTAGTGGAGATGCCGCATCGGCTTATTTTTTTTATTTTTTGCCTCTCGTTGAGCTACCTATATACGATAGATCGGATCTCGAGGAAACTCGACCCGATAATGATGATCGCGCGTCTGCCGACGTGAGCTTGGATTGGAGCTTGTTAAAACACGCTGATGCGACTGACTTTACGGAACAACGAGGAAAGAAGATAATAGATAACGAGCTGAGCTTTTGCAAAATGGAATTTTTTTTTATCTTTTCTTTTTTGCTTTCTGGGTCGATTTATATAGTGCTGGTTCAGCGTAAAAGAAAAATCGTGGATTATAGATTGATGATGTGGAGAAATATAATAAAGGTTGATACTGGATTATTATATTTTAAAAAAAATTGATATATTGTTAAAAAATTTTACTATAAAGCTTGAATTTTATTATTTGCGTATTGAAAATAGATTTCTTATGTGTTGTATGATTTTGGTAAAGACTTATATAGATTGAAAATAAAGGAAATATTAATGAATAAATAACAAATAACAACAAATGAGATTTAAGTGATTTTTAAGAGTTTATTGCATTGGATTGACTTATTTCTGGTTTTCATTATTTTCTTATTATTCTTTTTTTTATTTACAATTGGGTGACACATACAATATACGCTTGTTTTTATTCTACTCTACATCGAGTATCTACATTCATAATTTGTTTGTTCTCGTTTTTATTTTTTATTTTTAAAACTACGACTCGTTTTATTTTTTTCCTCTTATTTATCATACTGATCTGACTATAACGTTTCTCTTCTTACTTCATCATTTATCATACACAATCTTATAGAGAGATGGATCCTGATAAGGGCTCACTTTCGTGCTTTACGCATTTTGTGCGCGTATTCGCGACAAACATTGATAAATAAGTTATCGTAGGGATATAGATTATCAAAGATTTGAGGAGTCTCAGTTTCTTTTTTTTTCCGTTTATTTATGAGCGCATGTAACATCAGCTTTGCATTCTCCCGCATGAGATTTAAACTTGGCTAAATGTTTTCATCGACGATATTGCAGACGAAATTATCTTAATTACAATGGATCATGACAGGCTGGGCTTCCATAACGAGAAAACCATAAACTTTGTCAGTATGTCCATAATATATATGACGCATCGTTTTTTTTTATTATCTACCTAAAGGATTGCTTAGAGCTACTATCACACCAAGTTTATACAAATTTTTTCTTAGAAGTACATAGTCGAGATTTTATTTTTTGGATCTGGTATGTTAACGATTTTGACGCGCTTTGACAGATTTGACGATTTTAATAAATTATTTGAAGTTGCTCGTTTGATGATTTTTGGTATACAATTGGTAATCAGTAAAAATTTTCTGGATATTTTTGGAAGGAATAGGTTTACATGATTCTTTTATTCACGATTTGTTTTTATTCAGTAATATTATTTGGATAAATTATAACGCAATCGACTACTTGTATTCTAATAAGTATAATAATGCACATTTGAATGTTTATCGACGAAACGACTTAACACAATTTTTTTTTTTTCATATACTAGATTTATACTAAATTCGCTCAATATGCAAGAGTTTATTTTTAAAATTAATTAATCATATTTTGCTTTTCGCTCCAATCAACGCACGCACATATATATACAAATATTTACAATTATAATTCTATAACACATCGGCACTATCTCTGTTTCTCTCGTTTCATTTTCCTTCCACTATCATCATCAACTGTTAATGTTTAACCATCGATTCGTTATTAATATAAACTTAATATCAAATGGAAATTTGCTCAGTTAAATCGAGGGAATGTAATACATTTGCACATGATTTCTCATTAACGCGCATACATTAAATGTTACTATGCTGATTACGAACATACTCTGAAATTTTATTGTTTTAATAACTGAGAAATACAAATTTACTCGTTATTGTATTAAATTAATTTCATTGAAATACAATTACAAAACTGAAATTTTGTAGTGAAATTTTACATTATTAATAACAAATCAGTCATCAGATTAAAATTTGATTAACGCTGCTACGAAGTATTACCTAGCTGAAGATTAGCATGTATCAGAGCATGACGACGTTTCCACTCGATACTAAAATCAGAGCGCAGTCGTGGACGTCACTTAGATGACTGAACCAGACTGCCTAGATCAACGGGATAGCAGGTAGGCGCAAGAGGAAGCGAATTATGGCCCTTACGATTACTAAGCTGTCCGCTTCCCTGTCACAACATCTTGCTAAGATAGGCGCCAGTTGCACCTGGTGGTGGTGGCATCAGAAATGTATTGAAGGCATTGGCAGCCGCAGCAGCAGCTGCAGCCGCTTGATTATGATGTGCAACTGCAAATCCAGTCTGCTGATGGTGATGATGATGATGGTTATGATGGTGGTGGTGGTGGTGGTGAGCTGGACCCGGACCTGGAGGGGTTGTCCCTCCTTCCCCCGACATTACGGTTGAAGAGGACGTGCTGTCGTGAAGTTTTCGCATGTGTTTCTTAAGGTCGAAGTTTCGACAAAAGCCCTTACCACATGTCTTGCAACTAAAGGGCTTTTTATCGTTGTGCGTATGCATGTGGAATGTAAGATTATAAATTTGATGAAAAGCCTTAGCGCATAACGTGCACTTGAAGGCTTTTTCGCCACTGTGAGTTAGCTTGTGGTTTTTGTAGTTGCCTTTTTGGTGAAAACCCTTGCCGCATGTTTCACAAACGTAAGGTTTGAAATTTTCGTGGATGCGCTTGTGAGTGTTGAGTGTTGAGCTACGGTTGAAGGCCTTGTCACATATTTTGCATTGGTGAGGCTTTTCAGACGTGTGGATAATTTTGTGCCGACACAATGTGCTCGCTTGACGAAAACCCTTGCCACAAATTTTACAAACAAACGGACGTGCTCCTGTATGCACAGGCATATGTCGCGTGAGATTGTAATGGGCATTGAAGGTCTTACCGCAATCAAGACAGGTAAAACACTTCTGCTTTGCAGGACTGGAAGCAGAACTTACAATCTCCTGGCTACTATTAGGGCTCGACTTTTTAATCCGCTTTGGTGGACTAGGCCCATCTTCAGTTGAGGTAGCAGACTGAGATCGCGGTGTTGATTCCTGTTGGCTAGCAGGAGGCGAGCGACTTATTTGGCCAGTGGCTGAAGGGCTGGTTGTTACATTAGCCGCAGCCGCGGCTGCTGCTACGCTTGCAGGAGCCATGGCGAATGATCGCAGTAACAAACTCGAGTGGTAATGTATTAACGAGTAGTACTCATCCGGAGTCTGATGATGTCTGACCGTCGGCACGTATTTCTTGAACGCAGATTCAAGTTGAACCGAGTAGCTGAGCGAAAGATTCGGGCTCGTCTGAGGTTGCTGAGGCTGACGTAGTGAAGTTGGCGAAGAGGCAGTCGACGATCCTCCTGATGGAGGCTGCGATGCAGCCTGCTGTGGATGCTGTGGACCAGACTCGCTCAGCCTCTTGTCTGGTTCCATGATTTTGGCGATGGAAAAAGTCAAATTACGAGTTGGTGTGGGTGAGGTGACCCGGCCGGGCGGGAGGCTCGTCGGTGTCTCCGTCTTCATCGTCTGGCTCGTTGAGAACGGTTGCATAGCGTCAATCTGAAACAATATCAAATGCAATATTTTACTTTTGTGAAGTCAATTATTTTACAAATTATCAATGACTATTATGGTTATTGAAAATATTAAATTTTAATTTTATAGTAACGGATTTCAGGCTTTTGGGCCCCCCCCCCCCCCCCAAGGGTGCCCCAATATTTACATTTTGGGGAAGGGGGCCTGCCCCTTGAAAAAATTTTATTAAATATTTTAACTGAATAAATATATTTTTTATTTACTATTTATTTTAATACTGAAATAATATAATACAACTAATGTTTTATAAATCAGATGTTTAAGTGAGTATATTTCAATCTATGATTTGACATAACATAAATACAAGAAAATGTAAAGCACTTAGTTTTCGCCAAGTAGACTCTTTATGCGCACTTTACATAAAACTACATTTGAAACCGTAATTTTTTTTAACGTCACAATAAACAATAGAAGTCCATAATTAAAAAGAACAAGAATGAAGATTCTCAACAACTCCTGCATTTTGTTAACGAAAAAAAAAAAAAAGAAAATCACAGTTCAAGCAATTACGAAAGAAATAAATGGCTCGTAAGCACGTGAGCTCATGGCCAAACGGCACTTGGGCTGCAAAAAAAAAAAAAAAAAAAAAAAGAAGTATGGTAAAACGAGGTGCGGCTGAAAAATATACGAGCCTCTCACCTTCATCACCTTGCGTACTACAAAACCTGATGAATAGCATTTGCATGCTAAGTATATATAGGCTAGCGCGCTTTACCGGACGGGTCTTCTTAATAACCTTTTTTTTTTTTGCTACCCTGTTTCCATATGTATATTCGTCAATTAGTTATACTCAACCCTGCATTTTTTATTTAACATTTTAACTTCATGAATTATGGAACAAACATAATCGTGCATAATTTTTCTTTTTTCTTTTTTTTTGTCATAAAAATTTAAGAAGTGACAAACATTTGAATTGATTTCATTGATGATGTAAGTATATATAGAATATGTAAAATGTGATCGATTTTGCTATTCGGTGAGTCAGTGTTCTTAAGCAAATGCGAGACTCGTTTATTCACAAAAGTGAACATTTACGTCAAGAGCGGAACCCACATGCTCTGATATATATAAGTGCCAACGACACATGTGTGGTTCTATACTATTATGTGTGTTCAATTGGCCCCTCTCGTATATGTTGACAGGAAAAAAATCTCAGAATCATAGGGGCTTATGTGATGTGCACTGAACGTTTACTTTCACCTTGACAACAGACACGACAGCATGTGTATTCGTTCCAATTGTCAATGTTCCTTTTATAATAGTTACTTTTTTATATTCAAAACTGTTAATAGAAAAATCACATATCTTTTAATATACCAAACGTTTAAATAAACCACTTTTACTCAATTATTCAACACACTTAGTGTTATATTTTCACAGACATTCATCAAAATTTACATTTTAACACGGTAATTCAAAGTATAAAGAAAATCCAGCACACAGAATCAAACTATATAGCATAAGCTTTGATAAAAGGAAGAAAAGTAAAAATTTAATGTAGCCTTTACTTAATAAGAGAGCCGAATTAAAAGCTAAGTCTGGACTTCTCATTTCTCATGCGAGTTGGGTGAGGGGGTATTATGGTATATATACGCATTCAGCAAAAGTCTCCGGGTACCGTGTGAATGGGCTTGGTTGAATGAGATCTGCAAAATGGTCAGCAAGCCTTCGTCGTCTTCGTCGTCGTCGACTTCGTTTCTAAAAGGCTCACTCCCCACCTACTCTCTCACTCTCTCTCACTCTTCCTTCCTCCTGCAGTGCTCATCGCGACGTTTGCACTGCGACTCGAGTATTGGATGGGTGAGTGGGTGGCTGAGGAAGAGAAGGGAGTGTTCTGTTTGCACCGTGGAATGGCGCTGTGTATTTGAGCTTGGAATGACGGCTGGAATTGGATGGCCATAGCACACTGACTGAATGCTTCGTGTATATTTATATATATGCTGGGACACACGCGTCTTTTCTTCATTTCACCTGCGGAAATGTTCGTATTTCTTTTACTTTTCCTTCTTTTCCACCCCTACCACCCAAACCTTATTCAACTCTTGCAATTTGACCCGAGAAATGGCCTACTACATGTGGGGGATGACTCTATTATTCTGAGCTTGATGAACGGCCAAGCTTGCGGTTCTAGAGACAAATGCCTGGTTAGATTGCATTTCCAGGATGGCTTTTGTGACTTTTGAGCTGATATATCATGGAAATGTTGCTTTTTAATCAGGAATGACAGAACGATTTTATATGCGTTTCTATTTTTCATAATGATGACTATTGTTCTAGAGTTTGATTTTAATTTTGTATCATTTTAAATTTTCTTTTATTAATGAGTAAAATTTAAAATTCTTTGCTATTTTTAATGCATTTTACTTTATACAGCTGCGTAAATTTTCTATATTTGAGCATAATGATAAAGGAGATACTATAGGGACGATAAAAAGAAAACGTTCAAGTGGCATATGTTCACGCGTAATTTAATCTCTTCCTGCACTTCCCCATACGATTTAAAACTACTACTATTGCCTAAGCAGAAAAACGATGATTATATATAGTTGGAGACCCTTTTACGTTTACCCTCGCTTAAACTAAAGCATCTATAATTATCGAAAACCAAGATTTAATTTCATTTACAATCAAAGATTAATTTTTTAATCGACTCAAACACAACTTTTTTTGACGTCCATTTGCTTTAAACCGAGATTTTTTCATTCCAAATCTTGATCTTTATTTTTTTCAATTAATAAACTCAGATATCTCAGTATATCAGAGAACTAATTAACGTTTATACATACAGACGCATATAATGACCACTTTAAATTATTTAATCTGCTTTTAAGAGCATCATACGATCCGGTCAACCATCCCGAATAAATTGAATTGGCAGACATCATTGGACAAACTTAATAGCCGACTCTTGCCGCAAAAAACAAAGTGACCTCGCGTATATATCGAGAACATGCGGCATTGCAACCACACAACTGCGTTGACAATCCGTGTTTTGCCCATTAGCACCCGAGATCAACGTATCTTCCCCCCTCTGTCCCTCCTACTCACCGTCAAATTCGTTTGATAGAACAGACGTTGACGCGTATAGAGAGAGAGAGAGAGAGAGAGAGAGAGAGAGAGAGAGAGA
>JAPYZE010003822.1:0-27550 GCA_030522805.1 Leptomastidea abnormis | reverse complement strand
TGCCCTCGAATAATTTACTGCCCTCGCTTCGCTCGTGCAGTAAACTTCATTCTCAGGCATAAAAGCTCATTTTTGCCCCTTGGTGCATAATATACTATTTCCATGGCTTTTGTCGCGTAGAGACGTTATTCCAGTCGACTACCTAAGGTCTCTTGACTGTGTGACATTCGCTGCCTTCTATCGATTTTGGATTTTTTTCGATGGTGGTAGTGGTGGTAACGGTGTTGTGCTGGAGGCGCGCAATATAAGGACTGAATTCTTTTTTTTTTTTGTTCGAGCTTAAGTAAAACGTGATATACGCAATAACCGTGAGATAAGAGAAAATGCGAGGAAACGTTTTTTTTAAAACTTGATTTGTTATTCGGGTGGATATAAGGAATAACAAAAAATAAAGGTTAAAGGTAAGTGGATGAGATGAGGTTTTTTTTTTATTATTATTATGGATTTTTAAAGAAAATTTTATAGGGAGCTTAATTATGTTTTCTTTTATCGTGGTTAAAAATAGATGTTACGTAAAGAGTTTTCTATTTTGTAATTGAACTATTTTTTTAGAGTAAATATTGTATTTTTATAAAAATATTGCGGTATTTTTTTTCCAAGTATTTTATGTTTTTGTAAGTTGAAATACGTTGATGCAATAAAACTAAAAATTCTTCAAATTTTTGATACTAAAATGTTTTTTTTTCCATGAAGTATCAAGTATTTGTAGTTACAGTAACTTATTTACTTAGTAAAAAGAATATTTAAATATTTATTTTTTAAAACATTTATACACTAAAACCAAGTAATAAATTTTCGTCGAAATAGCAAATGTTTGTTACTGCCAGACACAAATGTCAAGTAACATTTTCGTCGGTAAATTTATCCCAATCCACTTAGTGCCAGTAGCATACGTATTCCAGGATTTTCGATTTTCATGTAAAACGTGAAATAGTGCTACTCCACGAAAGTGCAAAAGTCATTCTATATGGCATTGCTGTTCTTGTTGATTGTTCTCTTTTTTTTTAAACTAAAATTTTTTGGTTTACTGTTTATGACAACAAAAGCAAGACCTTTTTATAATAATATAAATTATATATATAAAAAAAAAAAACATAAAAAGCATAGGACTGATTTATATGTGGATACTTTATAATGCTCTTTTGACACTTTATAAAGTGTATTTCGCCATATTAAATCGAAATGACTCAACCAAAGAACATCGAAAATCGAACCCATGACCTATAGATTTCGAAGCCAACACTCTGTTGATTGAGTAATTCTAGACGTTCACAATTGCAATGTATCATAAACTATACAAATATATTTGAAATTTAATTAACTTAAAGTAAACTCACCATTGAACAATCAAACAATTTAATTGTATACAAAAATAATTTAACTAAACAAATTACAAACTTTAACATTGAAAAAATCGATATATAATTGTGTACAATCAATTTCTTTTATATCTCTCTACTAGATCTATTATTTATAAGTAAAAAGTAATAAATAAAATGTCAAAGAATAACTTTAATTCTAATTATATACGACTTATGCATGAAAAACCAAAATAGACATTTTCTAAAACTTGCATTAAAAAGATTAAGGCAAATTTAATCAGATGATTGCAATATGCGTCGAACGATGCTTTGATTGTAAGAATTTCATTTACGTAATATCCTTTTGAAAATTAGCGTTGCTTGAATTTCTTAGTGTTAAATTTAGTTTGTACTTATATTTATACCTTAAGGAATATCACACATAATACTTATACCATAATTAATCAAGTACATCATAAAAAGAATAAATATAGCTAATTATTTGATATTCCATCAAAATAAAATTTTTTATTCTAAATAATTTAAAAAAAAAAAAAAAAAACAAAAATTTTATCGTTAGATTAGTACATAATTTGTACCCTTAATATCAACTGTACAAAATTACACGATCGTTACAATGATAATGCGTACTACGTATCTGAAATGTACAATGTACGTGACCCTTTTTATTTCCTTTGGCTTTTATCTACATTAAATATCAGCAATGAGATCACGTAAATTCAAGTATCATAAATATGTAATAGGCACATATAAATTATTCTTCTAATATATCAGTAAATAGGTCTTTTGTTATTTCAATAAAGAAGAAAAAAAAAATTCAAAACGGAACAACGGTTCATTTAGGAATCTATTTAATATTCCATTAATACAGAAACATATATTTATAAAGAATAGAAAAATACTAAATCTATGTTGATAAATCAAAGAAAATAGGTCACACAGCATTCTATTTTCTATTAAAAAATCAATTCTAATAAAAAAAAACCCTTTTCACAAACCTCATAAAACAAGATATTCAACCAGTAAAAAAAAAATCAACAAAAAAAATACAAAGCTCATAAGTAGCAGCAACATAAACATCGTCATGAAAAATAAATTTTTAGATTATCGCAATTCCGTAGTACATACGGGAAATAAACGTAAACGGCGTTAGGATAGTGCAAAAGTTGATGGCAGTAGAAGTCATCTTTATGATTGAGAGCATGAAAAGGAGTAGAAGGAGGATATAACAGCAGTACCAGTAGCATCATCGTATATGCAAAAGAACTGGGGGATGGGGTAGTTCGTAAGCGCTTCGGTATTTACCCCTAATGCATCCCTAAAACTCGTTCGTGCCGCCATTACAGATCTGCAAGGGGTGCAAGAGAGAAAGAGAGAGAGAGAGAGAGAGAGAACACAGGGCATCTCTCTCTCTTCTCGCGGCACCGAGAAGAGATAACGGATATGTTCCCAAGATTGAGTTTCCAGGCCGGCCTATCTCCAGACAGTTTCCTGCTTCATCAGATTCGCGAGCGCGCTTTCGAGCTTTTCCCAACCGGGCCAGTATAAGAGAGAGAGAGAGAGTGAGAGAGAAATGGAGCTAGTGCTGGGCTCATGCAGGAGATTTCACGAAAACTTCCTCGAATGCGATTTTGGAAGTAGGTATACTTTGGTATAGGCGAATAAGAGAGAAGAGGAGATGAGGGAAAAGCGGGAAACTGAGTTAACGAAGCAGACTGCATATGTCGGATGCAATGCACTTGTGTCTATATATTCAAGTATATGTATATCGAGGAAAGTTATATATCGTTTGGTTTACGAGATGTGTTTTATCGAGTATGCAAATGGTACTACTGCTACTGCTACTACTACTACTACTGGTGTACACGTGTCGAGCTTTAGTGGAGGCTATTTTTACACACCCAGAGGCCCTTGAGCGATCGTTGACCGAAGAAAAAGTTCAAGTAAGCTTGGCTTGGTATCAGCGAGAAAGAGAAAGAGAGAGAGAGAGAGGGAAGTCTTCTATATACTCAAGCACATCTTCCACTTGAATTTTTCACCATAAATAAATAATATGTATCTTTCATGTGAATATGTGTGTGGTTATGGTATAGTGAACTAAAAAAAAATGAGAAAAAATTATTTGTGAGGTCAATCTCCGTTAGGTCGATTGAAATTTAAAAGCTTGAGTCCAGACTATTGGTTATGAATAATGAATTGTATATTTAATAAAGATAAAAATAGTTACAAAATCATTTCGAATAAGAAGACAATATTGATTTTTTACAACTTATATATAAATTAAGGTGTTACAAAATTGTCTCTATTTGGTCTAACTGATATTAAATTTTAAACTTGATACATTGTAATTTCAAATTTATTAATTTTGGAAAACAAATTTTGGATTGCAAAACATATATATCACCGTTTGTCATTCACTCTTTGTAATTTAAGACTTTTTAACTGTATTTTCATCTTATGTTAAAGAATCGATCCCATTGACAGCGTAAGCAAAAATTCCAGACGACAAGAGAGAAAAAAAGTCTTGAGACGGATTCCCATGGTGATCGCGAAAAAGGATAGTAAGCCAAGCACAAGTCGCGAACACAGAGAACAAGAGGAAAAGAGGTCCGGGTAAGAAAAACTCTTGCAATATATATAGCCATACTCTAAGGACTGGATAGAAGAAGAAAAGAGGAGGTAAAAGGTGGTCCTTGAAGGGGTGCAATGTTTACGGGACAATAAAGGCTTCCGGCTCTCTCAAGAGAGAGGGAGAGGGAAAAGGATAGGGTATATATAGTGCTTGGTGCCTGATGTTGCTGCCAAGGTAAAAGGCAAAAGAGACAGGTCGCGATAGAGGTCGGTGTGATAAAGGAGAGGCAAAAAAAGGCAAATGGATCCTTGGGCAAAAGGGGATAGAGAAAAGGAATGAGAGAGAAGAGAAGAGAGTATGGCTCTTGCGCGCGTCAAGGGAAAAAGAATGAAGAGGCTGATGGTGAGACGCGTGTGACCGATCGACAGAGTAGACTATGCTTAGAGTAGTAAAAGGAGAAGGAAAAAAGAAAAAATGTATGCAAAACAAGGTAAAGACCATGTGATGCGAGTAAGGAAGACAGAAAATTGCTCTGGCAAAGAATGAAGGGACAATCTTTATTATGTGTGTATGTGTATGTGTGTGTAAGGTGAGTTGCTATATGGTTAGATAGAGGGTGGTGGATATATACTGAAGGAGAAAAGATGGAGAGTTTTGTGAGCGACAAAATAGAGCGGACAGGTTAGAAGGTAAAGGAAAGAGTAAGAGAGAAAGAGAGAAGATTGTCTTTCTTTATTTTGTAGCCTCGAGGGTTACAAAGGACGACGGCTAGATAGTGGACGACCACTATATTGTGTCCTCAAAGAATCTTTAGTGCAAATAAATTTGTTCTTTGAGATTTTTGGGTTATATGGACAAACTATATGATCGATAGTTTATTTTTTGTAAACACTAGTCAGTTTTATAAATTACAATTGTCTCTATAATATCTTCATATTTTAATTTCTTTCAGTTATATTCAATGATAAATTTTTCCTTACTATTGGAAATTGAAATAGAACTATTATTAACAATGTATTGATTGTTAAGTACACAGGGTTATACATAAAACAAAGTTGTCAAATATTATGAACCTTATTATATAGTATCATCAAGTAAACAAAGAATTTTGGAGACGACCTTCAAACTATCTTTAAAGGTCATAACGATGTTGACGACTTAAAAATCCATCAATTACAAACATTTACAAGACAGTAAACTATATGTGTTCAGAGAAACGTTATAGGTGGTCTCGTCGAGTAATTATATTCTTCGCCTCGCTTAGGCCAAAGAGATAGTTCGTGGGGCTCAAAAGTACGTCGACACTAATCCAAATTGGCCAGAGGCCAAGAGTAATCAAGCCATGCGAAAGAGAAAGAGAGAGAGAACATTACTACTACGGCAGTGGTGTGGCGTACATATAGTAACACAGAACCTCCAGTCGACTCCTAACACTTTCCAGATACTCCCTTCCCTGCACACACACATACACATTGATGCTCGAGCAAATTGAGAGCCTCGACTAATCTAACTGCCTTTGATTACCAATTGTCCCGTGTTTGATTTTCGCTCGTTAAATTTGTAATCGGCTTCATCGATTGCACGTGTGGCCCATCTAAAACCGATGATATGAGGTTATGTAAGACATTGAAATAGGCTATGTAGTACATATTACAATTTAACTTCATCATCTTTCTCGATAATCTTCTTTTTTTTTTATGTTGAATTTGTTTTCTTTTTTATTTTTTTTTTAAGATGACATTTGATTGGCTGAGTAATGTAAAGAAAGATTTATTATTCTTTCATATGTAATGCCCTAACGATTTATTCATCAGATATATAGATAGATTAATTACAAAGTTTTTTTATTAGAACAATAAAGTAAGGGTTACATATAGGAAAACATAAATTGTCTATTTTTTTTTTGTAATTGTACTAGCAAGAAGGAAATGCTGTAACAATAACTAGAGATAAAAGATGAAAGATTATATCAACCACTTGTGCAGTTTGAAATAGCTGGGTTAAAACAATAGTTCAATTGATGAGGTCAAAAGCAGTAGGGGTCATACCACTAAAGCACATACGAACAAAAGCAAAAGGGCGACGGAAGGAGAGAGAAAGAGAAAAGCAAAGGGATCGCCACACAGAGGAATCTCTTTTGATGTGAATTGTTTGAACAGATCTGATAAAGTATATAACGCGCGAGGTGCACGTTTTAAAGTAGGTGGAGGTGGATGGCTCAATTCTTGCGTGTAGTACCGCTATAAATGAAACGACGTTGTGAAAAGTCCTATAGTCAATGATTGTTTGGTAGAAGTTCAAGTAATAGGTGAAAAGGGTAGGATGGATACAAGATGATCTTGAAATATCTTTAATTTGTTATTGACATATGGGATTCTTATTTTAATCTCGTAATTGTAAATAAAATGTTAGATATCATAATTTTTTTAACTTTAGTATCAAATTAGTATTCAACAGTTTTATCAAATTAAACTAACAAAACTTGTTTTGCAAATTAATACTAGTTTTTCATAATTTATCACAACCTTATTGCAATAATTATTTAAAGTGTTAGATATTTGAGAGCTTTAATCTTTGAATAGGAATCAAGGCAAACCCGCAAATTCAGGGATCGAAATCTTCATTTCTTTTTTTTTCCTTTTTTTTTATCTACTCGTCTCTATCACTCTTTGACTTCTTAACCTGGATGTCTGCCTAACTTGGAATTTTCTTGAAAACTCAGCTTCACGACGTGCTTTATCTACGAATAAAGGCAGTGGCATCAAATGAATTTCAGTTAAGTGGATAGCCGGTCAAGAAACAAAAAAACGAGAAAAATAGTTTGGAAAGCTGTAGAGAAGAAAGAAAAAAAAGAAGATTGGTGCTGCAAAAGTTCTGTCGTAAGCGTTTGGAATAAATTCTCGGATGTATCGTGTTCTTTTTCTAAAATTTTGAATGTGGTTAAAGTTTTGTTAAAATAATTTACTCATTAATTAAATAATAGTTATTATAATGAAATTCTCGTATACATAATACGATTCTTATTATAATAACGAAATGCAAGATTAAATTTTAGCAAATTAATTTTCGTTATAGGGAATAGCTACCTATACAGAGTTGTATCACATCAATGAATTTATATTTATAGAAATATTCGGTTTTACCAACAATAGTTTATAAACTCAATAGCTAAAATATAATTATATTTTAATGGTTATTTGAGTGTTACATTTATTATTGATAACACAATTGACCTAACAAATGAATACGTAAAGTATCAATTGAATTCAAATGTGATGTATTTAATGAAAATTATTATTATGTGATTGGTTTAATCCTAGTTGAGAAGAATAAACTTTTACATTATTTTGAATTGTATAAGTTTTAACATACAGTACGATAAAACAACGTATGTTAAAGTAATAAAAAAATGACATCATTTACTCTATTTCAAGGGATTTAAAAAAACAGAATATTAATTGAGATTATGAGGAAATTAAAATTTCCTAATCAATAACCAAATATTTTTTTCTTTTCATGAAGTAAAATCCTTTTAATCAAATGAAAAAGCGGAAGTTAGAAAAGTGGTCCACTTCTTTCACAAACAAATGTAAGCTAAAAGCAGAAGTGGTGATGACATCAGTAAAGAAAGGATAAAACTAATGATTTTTTTTTCTCTATTTTTTGGAACATAACAACGACGAGTGTCTACTTTTAATTATGTCTACTGGCATGAATATCCCTTTTGTGGCAACTGATGTTCCGCAACGAGAGTCGCTTATTCACTGCACTTTTCTCTGTCCCTCCTCCACGACACTTTTTTTAACTGTAGTACACTCGGGTGCTTCCTTTTACCAACTTTAATTATCAAAGGTACGTGCAAAATTTCGTGAGCATAACTACTGTTTTAACGTTTTCTTTCTCCTAAAAACAAAAAAAAAAGCGTTGCCAATTCCACAAGCTTGTACTGGAATTCCGTTGGCACAGTAAGCTGCACAATTGAATAAACAGTAAAAATTTGAATAACATTTTGTGGAATAAGAGTATTATTTTAAGACAATAGTATAAAAAAAAAGGCAACATACGAGTTTGTTTTGATATAAAATGATTTAGCGAGATGAAAAAGACGAGTTTATGAGAAAAAACTGTTTTAACATACTGTGTATAATAATGAACTTTTCGTTAACTAGAATTCTTTTAAAAAATTTATATTAAATTGCCTGCATGCACTTTTACTTTGGGGTTTGTGACAATCTTTTCTACAGAGGATTATCTCAAGCCTGAATTTTAAAAGATATGTGATTTTTTAACTTGAAACGTTGAAATAATGTTTTTTTCTGGTTTATTCTTTTGTGGTTAACATAAAACATTGAATCTTATTAATGAGGAGTCTCTTTAATAATAAAAACATTACTTAGGTTGTATTTATATTCTTTTGTTTGCAAATAAATTAAAATATACATTCTTAAATGCATCAATTAAAAATTACAATTTTCACGTAATCTCCTGTTCTATCTGTTTTTGATTTACTGATTAATTAAAATTAAGTTTAAATTTTTTAAAAAAATACTTTAAGTTTCTCCAATAAATAAATAAAAAAATAAAAACTCACAACACCGTATTTCCAACCATGTAATTTTGTAAAAACTAAGCACTAAGCGAACTGCTTATCGCTTGTTTCGTTTTAAACTCTTCATTTTACGATTTTTTCGTTCAAGGTTTTCGATTATAAAACGCATCTTAAGTGCTTTAAAATAACAAAAGTCAATATTAAAAAAAAAAAACTTACACTAGAAACAACTTTTTCAACGAATCCTTCTTTCCAATTTATACTCACGTAAGCGAAAAAAATTGTATATAATTTCTAGTGTTTGGGCCATACACACACATCCACATTGCTCTGCGTGTCTGCGAGTCATTGCCGCAAGCATTTTTTCATCATTCGTTAAAGAGGAGGTGCCTTACTACTATAAGGTGAAAGACCAGAAGAAAGAGAAAAAAAAATAAGCGTCACAACCGACGCGAAAGGAAAGAAAGGAGGAGACAGAGAGAAGAAAAGGTGGTATATATACCGGTTAGTGGTGGCGACGCTTACTGTGGAAAAATGAGGTCGCACATGTCACGAGCCGCGACGAGGGAGAAAGAGAGGAAGGCGTGTACCTTTGACCCTCTGGGGGGTTGGATAGTAAGTCGGGCCAAAAGATAGACGTTAGTTGGATGCTGCTGCTACTGCTACCAGAGCAAGCCATATCGGCATATCAAATCTCTATCTTTTATTTCTTCTTTTTTTCTTTATCACTCTTATTTAGATGTTCGTTTCCCCACTTTCTCTTACGATTCTTTGTTCTTTGAAAAATCATGACAGAAAAAAGAAATTTTTCAATTGGTAGGTTGAAATTGTCGAGTCTGTCGAAAAAGAAAGCTTGTAAGACGTTTGGATTAAAAAAAATATTACATCAGCAACGTGTAAGTCACAAATGATGATTTTGATACAACCAACAAAAGAAAATGAAGGTATAGAGAAATAAAAAAAAAATAACATGATTAGGGGTAGCAGGGAAAAGAAAAAGTTTTTGGTAGAATTGTGGTTGGAAAAAAAAGAAAGAAATTGGAAGAAACCTATTTTTTGGCAATTTCAAGCCAGTTTTTGGTAAAGCACAGAGAGAGAGCTTGCATGGGTCGTCGATAAATCACCTGTGCGTGCGTTATTTTCGCGTGCGCGCGGAAAGCTAATTCGCCAGACGCGTGGCGGCAATGGCAGCGGTGGTGGTGGTGGTGGTGGTGGTGGTGGTAGTGGTTGAGGCCAGCCAGTCGTTCTCTTTCCTCTCGTTCGTGACTCCGATGAAATTGACGATTTACCCCGAGAATTCGTGTATTCTGAATTATGATTCAAGCTCGATTAAATTTGTATCGATGAGAAAATATGGTATTTGAATGAAAATTTGATAACCTTTGTGTAATCTATTGCTTGTTGTGTTGTTTATGCTTTATAGTGGGATTAAATGAAAAATTGATATCTTTGATTATATGGATAAAAACTTACTTTTTTGATGATTTCTTTTTTTTCTATAACTATCCGTGATTATTCTGTAATTGTATTAAAAATTTTACTGTTAAATATTTTAAACCGAAAACTGAAAAGTTATCCAATAATTTTTTTTCTTAATTAAAATAGTGTCAGAGAAAATTTTGTTTACTCAAAAAGAATACAATTAAAAATCTGTTTAATTTTAAATGTAAAAAGAAAGTTTGAAATGTAAATGTTAAATAGATTGTACGTGTAAATAATATTTTACACAATTTTTTTTTTCTTTAATATAAATGAAGCAAACGCGTTGTACACTCCCACTTTGATATAATTAATGTAAAAATAGTTATTATATTTTTATACATAATTTTCAAAGTTATAAAGAATACGATAGTAAAATTTTCAACATATAGCAATTTTAGGATTTTTCATTCCTATCCCTATGACTATTATATTATATGAATTTCTATAACAGCATTACCTTTAAAAAACTTATTTAAATTTTATACATAAATAACTTAGTTCCAACAACTACATAATCACCTAATCATCGTTAAATACATCAACAAAATTTTCAACAACACCAATTTACCCATAATCTGCAAAGTCAAATTTTCATACGTACATACATATACATACATGCATACATACATAAATATAATAAACAACTAAAAAAAAGCACTGCCAGCTCTACGATTCCTACAGCACTAATAAACATTTCACGTAGAGCTTAACAGCAAGAAAACGAAAACAATGGAGGGGTAAAATTGCAGTCGACAGAGTAGAACAAGGAAATAAATATAAAAATTGTACGCCCAGAGTGAGTGAGTGAGTGAGAGAGAGCTTGCTAATGCCGCAACAAAAGACGAAACTCCACGAGAGCTTTTCCTCTCTCTCTCTCCCTTTCTCCTCCACCCCCTTATTCAGTGAAAACACTTTATCGCTTGAGAGAGCAACGTACGACACATTACAAAAAGCGTCACGTCGAGTATTTACGCTCGCGAGCCGTTTTGAATTGTAAAATTGCCAGAAGCGAGGTGCGAGCGCAAGCTAAAGGACGACTACGAGAAGAGAGAAAGAGAAAGCACAGTAGTAGTAGTACTAGTAGTAGTAGGACGAGTTGAAGTAGTACAAGAAGGAAAGAGGGATGCAAGCACGCGGTGTAGCAGGGAAAAAAAGTAGTGCAAAAAAAAGATGACTACGACGATGGAGGGATGACGTGGAAGAGTAGAGAAGAGAAGAGAGGGTGCTGGTGGTGAAGAGAACGCGGGAGAAAATACTGGCTCTTTTCCCGAACAGAGAGAAGTGAGGGAAGCGAAGAGGGAGAGGTAGTAGGGTAAAATGTCGCGTCGCAAGCTCGCTCTCGTGCTTTCATACCCCAGAGCGCGCGCTCGTGCACAAGCTGTAAATTCGCGCGAACGCGTCAGACTCGGCCGTATATTCCATTATTCGCTCCCATGCTTTGCTCTGCTCTACTCTCATATATACTTCTTTCTCTCTCTTTCACCGAAAGCTTCGACTTTGGCTTGCTTGCTGATGGCATATATGCGTATGTTCGAACTAGCCGACACCGGTATATATATACACCGCAAGCTCGTCCGGTTGGTTCAATTTTTACTCCCTTTTTTTCGTTATGTATCGCGTATCTTTTTTTGATACTCTTCCTTTTTTTATCCTCCTTCTCATGATATTTTTAGGACTTGCTTCGACTATCAGAATTAGGCTGTGGATCTTTTCCTTCGACTATGAGAGCTGGGCCCTTAGCTTCTTTTTTTCTTATCACATGCACACATTCTAAAGCTCGCCCGTCATGCAATACATAGTAAATTTTTGTTGACCCTCGTTTTCTATGTGTTTACGCTCATAATTTTTTTATATTCTACTTATGTTTTCTTAGAAAATCTAGTAAGCCTTTGACGAGTTTCTAAAGATTAATAATATATCCGTAAGTAAATTACATATTGGTATAATGTTTTAATGTTTCAAGGATTCCTGGGAGATGAGCCGAAGGGAGCAGCCATATTGTCAGCATTTTATTCGTGCTCTCATTGGCTAATTTAAAATGCATATCTATATTTCTGCTAAATTCGTTGTCAACCGCAAAAACAAAAAAATCCGCGCGCGCTAACCTACTTCTAGTTATGCTTTAAAGAAAAGAGTATGAAACGTATTTACTAAAATGTATTTCCAAAATAGTTTATTTAATCGAATTACTATTAAAAAGTATAATTCCTGCTTATTGATTCCAGAGATTTGGATTGGTTCAGTTTGCAAAGCGTAAGCTTCGTAATCCACTGGTCGTGGGTTCGATTTCTGACGTTTGTCGACTGAGCCATTGCGCTAGCCACTAGCCTTTCATATGCTGAAATACGCTCAATAGAGTGTCAAAATAGCTATATTTAAATAAATTAATGGTATGAAGGTACCACATCTTCTGGCATGTTCTGCCTCCCACACGTGAAACAAAATTTTATTTTGCTATTAACTGTAATTCAATAATAATAATATTACATTTAATTTTTTTGGTATTTTTTTATATATAAATAACGTAATAAAATACAGAATAAGCAGTCATAAAAAGTAAGAGGTCACCTTTATTTGCTGTTGTAAAGTAAATGTAAAGTACACTTATGTACTTTACAAATGTAGGTTCTGTCAAAGTCAAAATAGTTTGCCGAGCTCTACATTTTCTAAGCCAATATTTGACAAAAGATTAGTTGGAAAAATATTTTAAAATTAGGTATATCAAAGAAACACTACAAAGAAACAACTACATACAAAGTTTACTGACAAAAGAGAGCTTTAAAGCTAATTCATCAAAGTACGTTATTTCAACATTTGTTAACTAATTAAATGTTATAGATAATTCAAGTAATGTTTTTAACTATAAAAATAAAATAATTTATAAAATTTTTTAAAGTTTGATTTATTTAAAAAGTACCTACTTAAATATGAACGTTTTTAAATGCACAGAACAAATCGCTTTCGATATTACAATTCATTTCAAATTTAAACTTTTTACTTTTATTGTAAAGCTCTGCTCATTATTTCTTTCACCATCGTACAATAAAAAGTAATCATAACATCAAAATTAAAAATAAAATAACCATAAGAAAATGAAAAAAATCTTATTCTTAAACATCAAGTCCCAATAAAAAGCATTAATTCATAACAAACCAATTTTTCTCCATTCTTTTCCATTTCACTCCCAATAAAAGCACATAAATAAACATCACTATCAACCAATCTATCAACTATATCATTCAATTCATATTACAAACACAAACACTCATCCATACACATAATTGGTAAAATTCGCATGAGAGAAACCAAATTCAAAATTGGCTTTCGAAAATAGCATCAGAGAGAGAGTTGCATTCACACAAACGTAGTGGTAGTCCACTTCCCCAATCACGTGGTAAGCCTCAGAATTTCGCTTTTGAATTTTATTCAGTTCACTTTGCATATATATCTATATGTATTGCAATACTACTACCTATACCACACAACCATGACCACTACTACAACTATTACTATTAGGTGATGTGCACTTAACAACGCTTTGCAGTTAGTCGATCGTGTCAACTCTCGTTCGCGAGAAAGCATTTCTCGCAAATAATGGACTTAACGTGAGAGAGAGTTGCGAATCAGAGAGAGAGAGAGAGAGAGAGAGAGAGAGAAATTGAGGGAGAGAATGCAATTCGTAAAAGCAGAAGCATCGAGAGAAATGTCAAAAAGCTCCAATCGGACAGTTTCTCTCTCTCACCCTCTCTTATTCGTATATAATACGAAAAGTTTCTGACGTGAGACCACGTTTTACTTTTCTCTTTATCTCTATATACTTATTTCTATATACCTACACGCATTCACCACAAAATGACGCGCCGTAGCTTAACGATACAAAGTTTGAAAAATACGCGAGTAGAAATTCTTAGCTAATGGTTTAAGTAAGGTGAGGGGAGAAGAATATAAGAAAACTAAAAAGAAAAAGGTATAAGAAAGGGTGAGATATAGAAAATACAAGACACATTTTCTATTTATTGAAGATGCTGCTGTAGTATATGTACTTGGATTTTTCCTTTACCCTTTGGTTCAAGACTTGCTTCCCGCGCAATCTATAGAGAGTCCGGCTAAGGTTGAGAGAAGACAGAGTAAGTGCCGCAATATAATAATCCACCAGAGAGGGTCAGAGTCTCCACCAAGAAGAATAAGAAGAAAGAGGAGAAGGAGGAGTGCGGCTGCAATTTGCTCGATAAAAGAAGAGAGGAAGAGATTACACTTACACACACATATACACGTACTAGAGTATATAATAATATAAGTGTATATAAAAGCGCGACAGCAGCTGCTATTCTCTCACTCTCCCGCGGGATATATGCTCTCATCCGTGCGAGTATATATAAGGTTCAATGCTCCGTCTGCCTCGAATGATTTTTTTTCTTCTTTTTTTTCTTTTTTGTATTATATACGTATCTATAAAGACAAAGGAGTAAAGAAGAGGATGAGAGCTTATATATGTATGTGAGAGGAGCAAATTCGCACTCGACGATATATATTGTATCTTTTCTGTGATGTACGTGCTAGGAATATTGGGCCTGTTATATATGTATACAAACCTCTTTCTTATTTTATATATATAGAATTGCGCGTTTTTCTCATTCGATAACTTCACAGACATGCGCTTGATTGTTTTTTTTTTTTTTCATATAGAAAGACACGTGAGCTTGCAAGCACAATTTTTTTTTTTTTTTTATTCTTTTCTTTTATATCTTTGCAGTTTTCTATAATTGCTTGATTGGCTGTAGTCATCGTGTGTGTATTATGTGTATATCTATGTGTATGTGTATATGTATGTTGTGGAAGTTTTCCTACTGGTTTGCTAAGTCGATTAGTTCCTTTCTAGCAATTGATTTGCGAGTATATATACCTCTATATATACGAAGAAGATTCGTATAGATACGTGCAAATCGAGTTTCTCAATATTTTTCTTTTTTCCTTTTTATTTTCTTTAGTTTAGTTTCGTTTCAAATAACACACAGCAAATATAAGTTTACTCATGCATTCTTTTACCTATAATATCTCGCAAACTTTGCAACTTTTTAATTATTACTGCAGCCTAGGCTGTTATATAAAAGTCAACGTTCTATTAAAAATTAAAAAAAAAAAAAAATAAACAAACAATGTGTAGAAAAAAAAGTCATAAGCTGTCTTATGATTACGATGACTTCCCATAACAGCAGCAGTAGAAAAGCATAAATCAACAACTATTCTGTTCTACATCAGTAATGTCCACGACTTGCATTTCAATTTACGTAGTTCTGCAGACGTACAAACATACATACATGTACATACATACATACAAACACATACATTTCCTCTTTTGTACTTTACATTCTCCGTCTCTGGCTAGCTAGAGACATGTGTATATATGTGTATATACATGTGTGTATTATGCAGTGCATTCTTCCGCGCACATTCCGTTGGCTCTCTCGACTCGGTGTACACCCTATAGTACTATACGACAACTGCACTCACGATAGCAAAAGAAAGAGAGAGAGAGAGATAGAGAGAGAGAGAGAGAGAAAGCTTGTCTAGTCGACAGTGAGTAGCAGCAGTAGAGAGAGAGAGAGAGAGAGAGAGAGAGAGGTAGTATATACAGGGCGGTCTCTCTCTGTCTGTGCTGTCGTCCAATGCCCAAGCTGACGTTCGATCCAGCACGAAGCGTCGATAAAGCTGGCGAACATGTGCCTTGCACTACTACTACATGGAAGGCTACTGGATTCAATAATGTGAGCTTGGAAGCTTTGCCTTGATGTATGTATGTATGTATGTATGTATGTATATATAAGAATTTTGTTTGAGGAGGATCTGAGAGGGGGGGGAGGAGATGATGATGATGAGGCTGCGGCGACTTTTAAGCGCTGACGACGATTGACAGGTTGAGAAAGCTGTAGCAATGAAAAGGAGAGGGAGAAATGATGATGATGATGATAGACATACGATGTTGATGATGATGATGATGATGATGATGATGATAACGACTGATGATTGTCGCGACGGGAAATGAGATTTCCGGTGAAATGCGTAGGAAAACAATTTTGAAATGTAGTCTATGGGTGGAGTTAAGGTTGGTATAATTTGCACGTAATGTGTTGGATATGATTGTTAATTTATGATCATTTAATGTTTGGATGATCATTTTTTTAATGATATATAGATTCATTGGTAATTGGTGGATGTGAAAGGATTTATTGTTAGATGATGTTATAATATATTTATATTGATTTTTAAAAACAAAAGAAATTGATAAAGATTTTTATGTTGTAATTTAATTTCAAAATTAATATTTAATGAAAATATTTAATTTTTAAATCTAAAAAAAGCAGTACTGTATTTGGTTTTCTGAATCCACAAACTTTAAAGTTTTCATTTAATTCGTAATTGTAGATAGAAAAAATAAGTGACTGGGTTTAATTGAATTTATTTTTGGTAAACATTTTTTTTATAAAATACAAAAGATGCCATTCAACGTTACTGTAATGAAAGAACTAAAGTAAACAAGTTATATTTACGTAATTAATTTAATATTAACAAGAACTTAAAATAAAATGATAAAAGGTATTTAAAAAAAGTAGGGAAATTCTCGTGTCAGAATTTATCTCAAAAGAAACTTTACCAGTAAGCAAAGTTGCGGCCTGTACGTCAATTTAACAATTTTTTTTTTCTACAGAAAAAAAAATCTTGATAATACAACTTTTATTAACCAATACTTCACAACTGTTTTAACCAGATAAAAAAAAAACTAAAGTTAACGAAATTATATTATGTCTACTTAAAATAAGTAAATTAAATTTATAAAGTTTATTGATATCATAATAATTATAGTATTTATAAATTTATTTTTGAAAAATTTTGTATGAATTTATATAATAATTAAATTTTTAATCTTAAAATTTAAAAATTTTTGATCATAATATTCACCTAATAAATTATTCATAAAAAAAAATAAAATAAAACTATCATAAAATTCTCATCGAATAAAAAAAGTATATATATTATTCGAAACTCACAAAAATTAATAGCATTTCCAATTGGTGAATAAGGATAAATTTTCAGTATCATCAATTACCTTAACTGCGGTAAAAGTCAGCACTCAAAAACATTTTCTCTACCGAAACGATCTCCTTCCCCCTTTACCCATCAGACAATACTTTAGCGACCAGCGATCAAAACTACAAACACCAATAATCATAAAGCAATAATCCGTAGAGAGAGAGAAAGAGAGATGGTACAAACGAGAGACGCGCTAGAAGTAGAGGAATAGGGGAGGGGGGGGGGGAGAGTTAAAGTTCAGTTTAACCGCGGCCGTAACTTCGTCCAGTTGGAAGGGGAGAAATAAAGGTCGGGATGATGAAGGAAGGGAGGGAAGGGAGAGAGAAAGAGAGTAATTGCAGTTTTTGAAAGCACGAGGCACTAATCTGTCCAGGCGGCCGCTCGGCACACCAATCAACAGTATAGAGTGTAATAGTGGTAGGGGGTATATATGTATGTATAAGGGGTGGTTTGCTGCCGCAAGCTGGCAGATATAGGCGTATAATATCGAGCGCGCGCACACACATATATATACACATACACATACACGAGCGTTTTACGGGATGGCAATAAAAGTAAGCCGCGTACGCGAATGCGTTGAAAGGCGTTCCTTCTCTCCCTCAACTATACTAATATATATAAAAGTTGAGAATGTACGTATATAATAATATATGCTTGTGTGACTTTAGCTTAACCGGCTTATCTTAACTGAGAAATTGTTTTTTTTTCGTTTTCTATCAGACGGTTTTTGAATAGTCACTGGTACAACTCGTTTACTGTATATATCTATACTACTATATACTATATAGAGGTGTATAGGCAACGTGCCAGAGAATAAGACGACAGTATACAGGATAGTAAGGCAATGCCACGAATTTTTGAGTGAAATTTTCCAAGACGCACGACGGCATCTTGAGTGGCGCAAGGACGAGGGCAAGATTATCTTCCGGCGCGTTGCGACTTGAAAAAAAGGAGCTACGAGTCCCGGAGGACCTGTGTGTATATACCTCCCTCTATCCCTTGTGAGTGAGAGAGAGGAGCCCGTTATACTGCTGCACTGAACGTTAGACTGCATGGCAGTAGAGAGAGAGGAACGTGACACGTGAAACAGCCACGTAAAATTCATATCCTCCTCCTTCGAGGCTTGATCTTTTCTGTACCGCTATTCTTTTTCTTCTTCTTCTTCCCATACTCCTAGACTTAAACTTTTTTTTTTTGTTTTTTTCTTTTTACATCGTCTTACTTTATGGGCTTGTGTTTTTTTTTTTTTTTTGTAAGTAAAGAGGTAAAGTGGTGTATGGTCGATGAGTGTGTCTTTACTTTATTGTGTATCTCGTGTATATATAGTTTATTACTTGCGTGTATGCTAGTGTCTCTTGTCCTCCTTTTTTTATTTTAGATTAAGCTTGACTTATCTGTAGTGGATTGTAGTTGAATAAAAATTGAAGTGAATTTTACTATAAGAAGAAGAAGAAGGATATGTAACGTTTTGTGACAATTCCCTGACCAGTTTAGATTTTTCTGATTTTTTATTGATTTTTCTGATTTTATTTACTAGATGTTGGAATGATACTTGATTTTCTGGATAGGTGATTTTGATAAATTCCTTTTTTTTCAATTATTTGTTACATGAAGACATATAAATTCCTTAAAGTAATATTTATTTAAAATAATTTAATAAATTTAATATTTGATATGACAAAAATAAATTCATTCTTAAGATTGAAATAAATAGATCAAAAAACTAAACCCTAATATTATACTTTACCCACACATTTTCTGTGACATTGAAAAAAAAAGGTATGTATTTTGTAACATAAGTAAAAAAAAAGTCACATATAAAAAACTGAATGACACTTATACAAAGCTCAATATATTAATACATCATCTAAAAACATAATTAGCATCAACATCAATGTCAACAACAACAAAAAAATCTCCGAAAATACTCAATATCTCATTACTTGTTAAATAACCTTATTTCCCCTTACGAATTTTTTTTTCTCCCAAACTCTAAAATTAACTTTCGAACCGATGCTCCAAAAACTCATCAACGTACATCTACTCTCGTTCTCATTCCCAAGTCGATCCGTTAACTGACATTGACTGCACCATCGATACATACATACATACATACATACATATATCCCACGACGACAACGACGACGACGACGACGACGACGAGAAGAGTCGTCGGATGTGCATCAGACTCATCAGACTTACTCTCTTTCCTCTATATACACACATACACAACCCGGTTATTTTTAACACGCTACTGTCGCCGTCCAGTAGCAGCAGCAGCAGCAAACACACGCCTCGTTACGGGTTTAAATTGTCCGTAATCATTAAGGCTGACAGAAGCGCAACGCCCGGATGAAATGAACGTATATATGTATATATACAGCCAAAGTACTCTTCTCTCATCTCGACTACCGACAACGACCTACTGCAGCCACTTTCTCACGGCAATTTTCATTTCGAACACACAGTATACTCTTGCGAGTATACGAGAAAGATAGAGAGAAAGCATTTGCAATGTTCGCGCTTTCAAAAAATAAAAAAAAAAAGAGTGTGACTTTGTTCTTTTTTCTCTTTTCAACGCATATAATATGCATAGATATACCTATAGTCTGTGAGCGGACCGCGACACTTTATGGTCGCGAAAGTTTAAGTGGCTCGGGTGAGGGAAAAAAATTTCATAATCTCAAACGCTCCGTCTTCTTCTCTCGCGCTCTTGGTTTTTTTCATCTTTCTTTTTTTTTTAAAAAACGTGAGTGCTTGCTCACTTTTTTACTGTCGCCAAGCATTATTGCCTTTGGATTTAATTTGTACTTGGACAAACGTAATTAGCAGGAGGTACAAAAAGAAAAAGTTTGTTGGAAGATATCGTGACAGGAAGGAATGTTTAGTGCTATTGAATTAGTGAAAATATTGAGATCCGAATAATTTAGATTTGAATAATCTGCTCTTTTGTTTTATGCTTACAGGAATTATTTTACAAAAATTTTATAAATGATTCAAGAATAAATTGGTGAACAAAAAAGCTATTTATTGGATAATATATAAAAATGCTTGATTTAGAGAAATAAATACTTTGAATCCAGTTTCTTAACACTTATTTTTAAAAGCTATAAAAAAATATTATAACTATAAAATTATCCTATCTCTTTAAATTTAATACAAAAAAAAAGCTGTACGTTCTATTATTTGTTAACATTTTTTTTTTCTTCTTTTTCTTCAAGTCCGGAAAGCAATCTGGCAGTCCACTTTAAAAAAAAAAAAAAAAAAAAAAAAAAAAAAAAAAAAAAAAAAAAAAAAAAAAAAAAAAAAAAAAAAAAAAAAAAAAAAAAAAAAAAAAAAAAAAAACACAGAATAAGATCTCGAGTAAATAAAGGTACACACGATCTTTTTAAATATATAAATATATATATATATATACACAAAGTTAAAATTTCGCGTGGCAAATAATAAGATCTAACGAATATACCAAGAGAGGATCAATTTTAGTTTCACCGCGGTAGGTGAATCGCGTTTTAAGTACAGGGAGGAGAGGTGGTTCTCTCTGATATATAAGTCACCTCACTCTTTTTTTTTTACTTCCTCAAAGTATACCTATATATAACCCAAGCAAGTACATACATGTATAGATATATACCTCTTGAAGAAATCACCCTGGGTCGACAAGCCCAAAAAAGCACTGGGGTTCTTCTCTATCTACTCTCGTTTTCCCTCGTCCTTGCTCTGCACCGTTTTTTTTTTCTTTCTTTGAGTACATGCCGTGCATCGAGGCGCATGTTTGCGTGACGGACAGGACGAATGGAAAAAGCTTGGTAGAAAAGGTATATTCGTGAGACCTATGATGCAACTGGGTAAGGGTGGGGGGGATACGAATGAGAACGAGAGAGGGGGTAAAGAAAAAAAAATAGAGGAAACTCGACTGGGGAGGAGCACATTTACGAGGATGAGGGTAATGGAAAAACGATGGTAGAGAAAAACATACAGGGCAATCGGAACTAAAAAGAGAGAGAGAGAGAAGAGAGAGTGGGTTGAGCTATAGGTCAAGAGGTGGAAAGTTGAGAAGAAAAGAGAGGGTGAATGGTGGAGAAAGATAGGAGAAAAAGATAGAAGAGGTATATGGGAGAACGTGTGTATGTGTTGAGCGAATATAGATGAGTTTAATAGGGTTAATTTAAGAGAGATGATTTTTCGATACTTTAGACGTGAAATTGTATTATTATCTTGAATTATGTTTTGATTTACTTAAAAAAATGATTTGATTATGTAGATGAAAAAGTTTTATTTTTTGAGTATTTCAAAGAATTGAATTTTTTTTTCTTTTTTATCAGACATACCTTCATCTTAGTGTGAAATTTACTTTGAAATTCTGTGTATTCTTGAAGTAAAAGATGATTGCGAATACTCACCTGAAACAAGCAAGAAAATAAATTGTTGAGTAAAATATGTTTCAAAGAAATGATATTATTTATTTGGAAAAATGAAAAGTATGCATTATCAAAATTAAATTTTTTTGAAATTATATTTTATATTTAAAAAAAATTACGTATTGCATTTGTTTATCGATTTATATTTACAGGTATGTAACAATAATGATTTTATTTCTTAATAAATAAATAGATATGTTTTAATTAAAAAAAGAAATGCATATTTTTCATTCATTCCTTTTTTAATATGACAAGAATATAATGCTATTCTGAAAAAAAATATTTTATGCAGTTGTTAAATTTTCTGTAAAATTGAAAAAGTTATAAAATTCAAAATTATATAACAAAAAGCTCTACATATTTTCCCTCTTGAAATAATTCAAGTTAAAGAAATCGAAAAACAAAAAAAAACTTTCTTCAAAAATATCTTGCATTTTAATTTGTACAAAATATCCATTGTACAAACAATCCCAATTATTTTCTTAATTTGAATAACATTGTCTAAATAATTTTATGAAATAATACATGCAATACTAAAAAAATATCTAATTATAATCAAAAATAGTAAAAAAGAAATAACGTTTCTACAACTCGTAAAATTTTTTCAAAACTTCTCCGGTATAAACATAGCAAATCCAAACATATACACAAAGAAAAATGGAAATAGCATAGTAGCAGAAGCAGCAAAAGCATGCAACTACAAAATATATATGTATACACATTCAGTCTTCACAGCAAAGGCAATAACAATTTGAAATTAAAATCCACCTAATCCAATAAAGCTTCGGAACACTAGACAGCCAAATAACAGCAAAAGAGAAAGAGAAAGAGCTTGAGATAAAAAAGCGAGACAAAGTGGAATGGTAGGAGGTATAGAAAAAGCAGGTTTAAGGCCCTCACCCTCTTTGCTCTACTGTCAGATGCAGTATACACTACGAGTAGTACTAGTATTAGTAGTAGTCCAAACACATATGTATACATATATTTATATAGTATAAGGTCTGCTATATATGCGCCGCTCTGGGCAGTCGTAAAAACGCGCACGCGACCAGGGTCCGAAGAGTAAGAGAGAGAATGTTCTCTCTAGGTGTACACTACCTATACCGGGAGCCCTCGTGAATTTTGAATGCATCCAGGGTGTATATATACATAACACGTTGGAATTTCTTCTTCGGTGTGTGCATGTATATATATAAGCACCTGACACACACGCAAGAGATGTGTTTGCACATTTCATGTGTACGGAGTAGAGAGAGAGAGAATGGGGTTAATTTGTACAAAGTGAATAATATTAGCGCGAGCTGTATATCGCTTCGTGGATCAGCTAACGCGTGAAGCAAAAGCTGAATGTTAATTAGCATCTTTCTTTTTTTTTTCTTCTTTTTTTTATGTCTGACAAGAGATATTTTGAAGGATGTAAAATAAGTAAATAATATTTAAAATAAAAAAAAAAAGGTGAGGATAATTGTTGGTGTATTTTAAAATGAAAATTTTTAAGATGAAAGAGTAAACGAAAAACTTATGCTTACGTTATTTTACAAAGATAATAAATCTTGTGATTAAGGAGTAATATAACAGAAAGTTTTTGTTCTAATTAAATATTTTTGATATCTATTGCAATCACTTTAAAAAAAAAAAAATAATAATAAGAAAAGGCGAGGAAAATGCTAGAAAGATAAAGTGCATTTGAAGAAGAAAAGAAGAAAAGAAAAATGGGAAAGGAACATCAGCACTCAAAGCTCTCTCTTGGGCCCTTTAATTCTCCGACGGGATTAAGGACCAGCAGCAGTAGTAGCTAGCAAGCAAGCAACTCGCCAAAAGACTTTTTTATCTTCTTCTTTGTTTTCTTTGGTGTTACCTTTCGTCGGAGCTTGACTTTTCCATCTTTTTCTTTTTTCTTTATCTCTCACT
This sequence comes from Leptomastidea abnormis, assembly GCA_030522805.1. Lineage (NCBI taxonomy): Eukaryota > Metazoa > Arthropoda > Insecta > Hymenoptera > Encyrtidae > Leptomastidea > Leptomastidea abnormis. Next base: position 4,204 of record JAPYZE010003822.1, on the reverse strand, counting down.
CTCTCGGTCGCTTTCGTTCACTTTGACACACACATTTACGCTAGCGAATATCATCCGCATGTCAGTTTAGTTTTAATCGCGAGAGATCTTCAATATCTTGAAGATCATACTAGCTCAAATAACTAAACTTTATCAATTAGTTATCCATGCGATTAATGAAGTTATAACCTAAGCTATTGTACTTTTTTTTTACTGTACGCTAATTTAAGTTGTTAATTTAATTGTTAAATTTGTTAATGAAAATTTCAAAGTTGAGATGTAAACAGATGCGGATCTTAGTTCTATTATTAATCTAGGATAATAATGAGTAATCTGATCTATTTCAGACAATATCTTTATAAAGGAACAAAGAGATATTCGATCTTTGTCAGAATATGATCGATGAATTTCGAACACTGGAAATCTAGGTTAATGCATCTGCCGGACTGAAAAATTTAAATTTTTTCCATTTTCATTGACGTTAAAAAAAAAAAAAAAGAAAAAGTATAGGTCAATTTTTCAGGATGATAAATTTTTAAACTAATGGCTTTATTTTAAATTTTAAAGATATTCAAAATAAAAAAGTTTACAGTAAATTAACTCTTTTTAAATATATAAAATTATAAAGAGATTTAAAATAAATAATTAAAATTGAAAAATTATAAAATAGAATGAGTTTACAATAAATTAAAAATTAATTATTGCTATTTTATTTTTAAATTTAAAATCTTCTGAAATCGTTAATCGTCATAAAAATTAATTATTAATTAAATATATCGATTTTTAACCACAAGTGAAGAAAGAAAATCAACAGTTTTATGATTTTACGTTCATAAAACGAACATTCAATGATATTTTCTCCCTTACCATTAAATTTTATCGATTTATTGTAATTGTTTATCTTTATATTGAAACATCACAAAACGTTAAAATGTTCGAATAAATAATGTATTTCAGTTGGCTAAAATTTATTGGACTTTTGTCGAAAGAGGCCAATGTGCAGCTTAATTTGCATAATTGCAATTACGTTTATAAAGCCATTTTCCAATTGTGAGCATCGAAAACTAGCTGCTGCTTTATTATATCGAAAGCGTTGACGTTGAATACTTAAATTATTCATTGAACCATAGATATGTATTTTTATGTTTATGTATATATATATGTGTCAATAAATTCGTATATTTTTTAAACTTGAAAATGAAGAAAATTAAAAAATAATTATAAAATTATATTTAATCAAAGTTATTTAAAAATTCCAGTTAATTTATTACTTCCATGAATTTCAGCTAATAAACTTTATAATAAGTTAAGTGGCTTAGCATTTTTATTCATTTAAAATACATTACAGGACAGATAAAATTATCGGTTATTATATAACTTCTATTATTTATTTAAATAAAAATAGAACCCAAAATTTTATTTTATAACAATCAACAAAGTTTTACACAATTGTTACTGAATTGCATAAATATAAATTATGCTTTTATCAGAAAACTTATGTTAGTAGTTATCTTCAAGTGTACAGTATCTAAAATTACTGTTGTACGCGTAGGGTTTCAAATATATATCATATTACTTTTCTTTAATCATCAAGTTCCATCTTATCTTTAAAATTTCTTTAACTTAATAAAAACTTTTTTAGACATCCTCAACTTTTTATTTGTTGTTTGTAAAAACACGTGATAAATATTTTTTTAAATATAATTCTCAAAAATAAGAAAAAAAGTAAAATAAATAAAAATAAAAAATACAAGAAAAAACATTAACCAATCAATCATTAAAATTTAATATTCGTTATTATATTTTAGGTATTATTAAATTATCCAATTCGGACCTTAATATATAAATGATAATAAAGCTATATTAAACATCTAATCGTATAACGCTAATCGAATTAAACACGCAAATGCTAAGCATAATATTAATGATGGCAAATCATAAATTTGAAGATAGAGATACGGTATTAGTTGATAACTCACGCTTAATTACTCTGATTATCTAACAATATTCAAGCTACTGTGAATAATGAGGTCAAAAACTAGAAAATTCACGATTAATCTTGCAAATAAAAAAAAAAGAGAGAGAGAGAGGGAAGGTAATCTTCACGTTGGATTTCAAACATTTTTCTACTCTTAAAAATGAAATATGAAAGAGTATGTAAGAGTCACGTTTTCTTACGACGTACTTAAGAGAAAATTATAAAGTGAAAAAGTAGAGAGAGAAAGAGAGAGAGAGAGAGAGACGTGAAGAAGCCATAAAGTTTGCTAAATTTGATAAACCGAAAATTTATCGAGCAACTACTGCTACTGCATACACACACAGACATATAGACATACTCACATACATGGTCAATTGCAGTTTGCAATCGCGTGCTATTTTGCCGTTTTACGATCGTACCCGATCAGACATCCCTTTCCACTTCTTTTCATTTTCACTGGTACTCCAACACTTGTTATATATATTCTTTTTAATAATCTACACTTGTGTATCGATCAAAAAATGAAACTGTCAGCACAGTTCAATTGTATTTATGCGACAAGAAATACTACAATTAAACGTTTGTTTATACTCGAAACAACGACTGATTGTTCTATTGTTAAAAATTTATCGCGACTCTTTTTGAATGGGTATAATTTTCTTCTTTTTTTTTTAGTATTCAACGTACATTGTGTTGTCATCTTTTTTTTGTTGCATTTTTTTAATCAATATTAATTAAAATGAAATTTGTTTGATTAACTTCACGAATGAATGTTTTTCATAAATGTTTTTAATGATACTAAATTTAAAAATTTTTGTAAATTCATCGTGATTTATTGTAATGGCCTGTCCTAAAAAATACGAGCAGACATATGGCATTTAACTTTACATTACCTATGCGCGTAATGTAATCTAATACTCGATTTCAAAATTTATCGTGACACGTGTGACGACATTTTTTCTTATATCTATACGTAAAAACGAAGTCATGTAATAGTAGCAGCAGGTGACGGAGAGAAAAAAGAAACTTGAAAGAAACTAAGAGTTGCTCTAATATCAACTTATAAAAAAAAAATCTTTCTTCAAAAATGAATGGATCGGACGAAAATAGCCGGAAAGATAGAAGTAGCTGAGAAGAGTTGCGAGGTTGGTTGGTTGGTTAGAAAAAAAAGGGAATAAGTGAGAAATTACGACTAGTCGCGGTAGAAATGTAGAAAGAGAGAAGAGGGGTTTGAAGCTCGTAAATAACAAACGAAAAAAAAAAAAGTGAGTATGAGAAAAAGTAGCCAAGCGAAAAATCGTTAAGTGAACACGAGAAAATCGGGGTGGAAAGCAGGTTTTGAAATTATTAAGTGTTACTTGGATTACTGATAATAAGCTTTCAAAGTTATTTTTAAAAAGATGGTAAGAAGATGACTGATTAAGAAAAGTAAAAAAAGAAAGTATTGGGTATGCAGTAAGAAGAATTTTTTGAAGAATTTAATAAAAAAGTCATGTCAAGAAGAAACGAAATTGGTATAGATAAAAATAAATGAAGAAATAGCCGACAGCAAACAACGAAGGATAAAATAAAGCTAGTAGGGTATGAAATCAGAGAAGAAAAAAAAGGGGGAGGGAGAGGGTAGGAAACCTAGGCAGGACAATAGGAAAAAGAGAGAGAAAAAAGAGTGGTATATATCGAAAAAGTGGTAAATCGATTTAAATTTATACGATCAAAGTAACAAACAAATAGAACGAGCGGAAAGAGTATAAAAGGAGGGTGGAGGAGGAGGAGGAAAGGATAGAGATCGTGTTGAATTAAAAAAATCGACAAGTTCAGTGGGCATTCATACAGTATTTTCAGTGCAACGATCCGCGACCGTGGCTTTTTGTAACGTTCTATATCCATGAAACATATGTACTATATAGGTACAATAGTTATATGTGTGTATATGAGAATCAAATAATCTAAAGAGAAACGTATGGCTCTATATACTGTGTCTGGGTATGAAATACTCTCTTTTTATTTCTTTCTCTCTTTGAGATTGTTTTTTCTTGCTCACTTTGTTTTTTTATTTATTTATTTTATATGTGTACATATTCCGAAAAAAAGTATTGCAACCATGCATATGTTTTATTTAATATCTTGTTTACAAATAAATTACTGTAAAAATTAAATATACATATTTAAATGCAAATAAATTTTGCATCATAATTATAAAAATAAACAATTTTACTCTAAATATTTATATATATATATATATATATA